>JBBPTW010000098.1:0-34395 GCA_038094575.1 Phylloporus cf. nigrescens | reverse complement strand
TGTGCGTCCGTGTTCTTATCCTAGGTGTTGTCGTTGTCAGCAAGGTGGAAGCTATTTGCAATAATAATTGGTTTACATAGGTATTGAAAAGTAGGCGTACATCTGCGAGGATAGCATGGCCAGCCGAGATTTCGACAGGCGGAAAATGAAACGTTATAAATCTACACACGCCGCTTCTTGTGAGGGTATGTATCTGCTGTAGTTACCCTAAACCTTGGCTGCTTCGCCACTAGCATAAAAGAACCACCACTCTCGTACGGGATTCCATCCAATCTTGGCGCACGAGTTATTGCGGAGGTCATACCGTAGCCACCGATATCAGGTTCCGATCCTGATGGCAGATTAAGCAATACTCCAATGACGGTGAAGTGATTCGTGAGGACTCACCCCCACCGCATGGAACAAACTGAAGACGGCGTTCGTCAACAAAGAGTGCATCGTGGAGCCTGTCCGCATCCTCTGCACTCAGGCCAGATATCCCTTTATCTCTATCACGAGAAATGCCTGGTGGCCAGTTGACGATCATATAGCCCCTTTTCCGCAGGTCGCCCTCGAGGGTAGACCATGGGAGCCGACCATTTGATAGCTTGAAGCCAATTTGCTCTGTATGCGTAGTGACCAAGAGATGAAGCACGCATACTGTTCCATGAAATGACTCACGAAGCATCTCGACAAGTCTCGGCTTGACTTTATCAATCTTGCGAATCTTTTTTGAATCCACAGTCACGACCGAATGAAAAACTGTTGACGACGACTCAATTTGGCAACATTGCCTGTAGCAGAGTAATGGAGAATTAGGTCGACGCGCCCAAGTCTCTTTAAACGTCCCCTAGCACATGCCAACCACAAGGCACATCAAGCTGAATTCAACGAAGACCGTACGTACATTAGATCTCCTTCGGCATCCTGTATAATCTCTGGTCTTCTGTACCGAATGCTTTGTATGCTGTCAGGTACGGTTGACAGCCCAAAGAGGTCACGAGGGGTGCGTAGCCCTTTTGAAGTTGCAAGATCAATCTGGAGGCTATGTCGGTGACTACGCATGAACAACGGGGATAAATATTCGTACCAATTTACGTAGTCGCAGTTCAAATATGCGCTGGCATTCGTCGAGGCCAAGGGAAGAATCTGGAAACATATACTCCAGGTCCACTTCATTATGCGCACACGAGATATTTGCATCTCGGGAAGGAGGGATGCGTCGAGAATTGGGTATTATAGAAGACACGGTGAAACCTGATTCGTATAGCTTTGAAGGAAGGTGGATGAGAAGAACGGTGTGACTACCCGATACTCACGCCGACGTCAACGTGAAGCAGTGATTCGTCGCTGGGAATGGGCATAGAGTAAGGAGGAGGAGGGTCAGGGATGGCGGTGAAGTGTGCCGTGTTCTGCGGCAATTCGGAAGTACTCGCCTGTTGTGATGAGATCAGTGAGCATGAACGTCGGGACGCATCTGATTGTGCCGTACCTGACCGTCAACAGAGGCCATCCATGGTAGCCGCCACACACACATATTTCCATCCTTGCTAGCTGATGCCATGAATTTGCCACAAGGGGAGAAACAAACCGCAGTAACCCAGTCTTCATGAGGGGGACATTGTCCGATGGAACTGCCAGAAGTTGCATCCCAGAGGCGAACAGTCTTGTCATCAGATGCACTAGCAAGTATCGATCCATCTGGGGAAAGGGAAATGGAGATTATGAGTTGGGTATGCCCAGTCCAGGGATCTCCAATTTGTTCTCCAGAGTCGGAGTTCCAACAGCGAATCGTTTCGTCGTACGAGCAAGAGAAGAGCCTTTTGCCATCATGTGACCATAACACACGAGAGGCAATGTCTTTGTGACCTTTCAACGGACCAAGGACGAGAGCACCACTCTTGACGCTATGAACGGAGATGCCCTGGAAACTGCCACATGCAAGTTTGTCTCCATCTGGAGAAAACGACACGGGAAGAGCAAGGTCGGCAGTGATGGGCCTATTGACCTGTCTCCCTTCCAGTGTGTAAATCGTCACATTCCCATAGCCAACCACAGCAAGTAGATCATTGGGTGAGGTGGCAGTTGCGAAAGTCCCGGAGTGAGTCCATTCCTTGACAAGTTCATGCGTTGTGGCGTCCCACACTTTGATGACGCCCCCACCACTGCTAATGATCCTTGCGCCATCCCGAGTCACCAAAAGGTTCGATAACCAACTCCTGTGCTCCATCGACGTCCCCTCTTGCTCCCCGGTTTCCAAACTCCAGACCTTTATGGCTCCGTCACTGTCCCCGTTGACAATGCCTCCTCCGTTAGGGAGATATACCAGTTTCTGAAAACTTTCAGCACGTGTAAAGATGACTAGATGAGACCGAGGGTCGGCATTCTCGGGCCGTTGCGACGGAGGGCTATTTCGCATGTTCGTCACGAGGTGGGCACCCGAGTATGTAGTAAGTCAGTGATTTCGCAGAGGCTTTGAAAAGAGGACGGGGATGAGGAAATGGTAAGCGCTGCACTTCAGCGCTCCGAGAGCGCTCAGCTTATTACCATGAACCTCGAAGCGATGCAGCAGCCTGCCTTTAGCCTCATGCCACCCACCACGTTTCTATTAGAGGTCACGAGTGAGGGATGAAGAATATATATATCGGACGAGAGTAGGCGAGGGTCGGGCGGAGAGTTCTCTCTGCTCTCCCCTATGCTACACTTGCCCTTAAGTATTTTCTATAGTCATTTCACATTTTCTTATTGTGTCAGCTAGTGAGACACGTTAAGTAATCACTCGGCATGTCGGCCAAGTGAGGCTTGTACCCATTGAAGTCCAACACTCCCCCTCAAGCCTCACAGAGGCCGAGCGTGGCAGTGAACTGATGATGTTTATCTCTTGTCAGGCCTTTCGTCAAAATATCTGTGCTCATTTTGTCAGTTCGGCAATCGATTAGCCAAATTAGACCTTGTTGTATATGTTTATGACATGCAAGATATTTAATCTTAAAATACTTAGACTTCAGGTGGAATTTTGCCTCTCAAGCAATCTCAACTGCTGACTGATTATCAGCATATAGTGTAGTTCCCTCTTTTGGCTTGTAGCCTAGCTCAGTAAATAAGTTTCTGAGCCAAAGAATCTTATTGCTTGCACGAGCAATTGAAATAAATTCTGCCTCAGCAGTGCTTTGTGTGGGAGTAGTTCCCTTTTTGGAACTCCATGTGATTGCTCCACTGTTAAGTAAGAACACATGGCTGCTCATTGACGTCATGTCATGATTCATGCCAAAGCTCGCATCAGAATAACCATGGAACAATTTATCAAGACAGTAGATGTCCTAATGGTGCAAACAGGAGAGGATTATGTTCAGTGAAGGATACTCACTGAAATGGATGGTTAGAGCGAAAGAGTAAGGGTGGTTTGGAAGGGTAGCTTGTTAGAGCTGAGAATGACTGAGAGTATGAAAGAAGAGTCAAGGACTGCTTATTTAGCCCAAGTAGAAGGGCAAGGTTTATATACTATAGGAACTTGTTTGTACCTGTGTTGAACTATTCCATGTATAGTAGATAAGAAGAAGTCCATGGAACTTCATAGAAGGATCATGTGATCAGGATATAAGTAATGCCAAATGGCAAAAGAAGCTCTTATCTATGATGTTAGGTGCTTACTGATTGTCTAATAATCTGAATAGTGTAAGTGGCCCATGTGGCAATATAAGGGCCTAGAATTCTGGTAATAGGAAAAGAATCAGCAAAGAGAATACTGGATATTCTCAACACTCCTCCTCACTAGAGGATTACTTTAATGGAGAAAGGGTTATAAGCTTCAAAGCTGATTTTCCTTGTAAAAACTTATTCTTGCCCAAGTTCTTGGTAAAGATATTGGCATACTGTTCGTTTGTTGGAACATAGAACAGTTGTATTTCTTTTTCAGAAACACATTCCTGAATATAATGGTCGTCCTTTTGGACATGCTTTAAGCAACCATCTTGAGCAGGATTAGTAGCCAAGAATATTGTGCCTTGATTATCAATGCATAATGGAAATGGTCCAAGTTGGAATTCAAATTCTTCATATAAATTACGGATCCATTGCAGTTGTTTTGCTACCTTGGTCATTTCACAATACTTGGCTTCAGTGGAAGATAGATGAACTCTCTGTTGTCGTCATGATAACCATGAAATGATATCATTGGCAAGATATATGCCATAACCAGTAGTTGAGCACAAAGTCTCAATATCACCAGCTCAGTTAGTATCACAATAGGTGATAAACCCATTTCTCATTCCTTCAGAGGAATATTGAATGCAAAGTTCTTTCATAGTTGAAAGATATTGCAAAATGTGCAATGCCTTTTGCAAGTATTTCTTGGTTGGATTAGCAGAGAATTGTGACATTTTAATGACGGAATAGGCTAGGTCTGGTCGAGTACCAAGCATGATATAGAGCAATGAACCTATCACAGATTGATAACGAGTTCATAAAGAGGGTAAAGCTTTGCCTTGGAAAGGTCTTAAGTTATATCCAGCAGGAAGTGGTACAGTTTTTCCTTTGCAGTTATCAAGAGCAAAGTGTTTTACAACTTTGTCTACATAGGAAGATTGATCAAGAGAGATAGTCCATTTCTTATGATCTCTTGTTATCCACATACCAAGATATTCCTTAGCTTCACCAAGATTGTGAGATTTCCAACACTTCATAAAAATCTTCTTGTGTCACAGAAGAAGGTCTTTGTTACTACCAGTAAAAAGAGCATCATCAATGTAAGTGAGAATAATAATTATATCCTAACTGCTGATTTTGTAATAAGTATCTGGATCTGAGGTAGTCCGGATAAATCCCATATCTGTAAGAGATTTATGCAACTCTTTGTTCCAGGAGAGTGCAGCCTGTTTAAGTCCATAGATGGACTTTCTCAGTTGACAGACCTTTGTATTCTGACCTTTGACGATAAAGCCTTCAGGTTGTGTGAGATAAATCTCTTCATCCAGATTGCTGTAGAGAAATGCAGTTTTTATGTCCAAAGCCTCCAATTTCCAATCATGAAGGGTGGCTAATGATAGAATGAGTCACACCGTTTCAAACCTTGCTACAGGTGAGAAAGTGTCTTCATAGTCAATTCCAAATACCTGTGTAAAGCCTTTCGCAATGAAGCAGGCTTTATATCTACCATCACTTTTGCATGTGAACACCCATTGTCCAGTAATGGGTTTTTGACCCTTTGGTAGGTCCACTAGATCCTAGACTTTATGATTCTTTAAGGATTTGTACTCCTCCTGACATGTAGCTCTCCAGAGTTTTTGTTCTGTGGGAGGTAGTTTTGCTATGTTACGATACTGATTAGGTATGTTAGCAACAACTGCTGCTTTCTCATTGGTTGGTTGAACATTTGGAGTAGTGGACATGGTTTGTTCATCTCGAACTGATATTGTATTTGGCTTCTCCTGAATTGAAGGCAGTCCTCTTAGTTCTTGCTCTATCTGCACAGGTGGTTTAGCACCATATGTGTTGTTGGGTAAAAACTGCGGCATAGAGGGTCGAGCACTAAATTATCTTTCAACAGGAGGACGAAGATTTGCTCTAGATTCCATTGTTGGATGATATTGGTAAGGACAGGAGTGGAATTCAGGAAGTGATTCATAAGAATCTTGTCAAGATAGAAGTCAGGCATGAGGACCTTGAGATAGTCCAGCTGAAGGTTGATCAGAGATTTCTGGTTGATCATCCTGGGATTCAGGAGTCCAGAAATTAGGATCATAGGATGTTTGTGGATCCTCTTCAGTGTCATATCGTTTGTGTTGATGTCGTCTATCTAGAGAAGTTCGAAAGTGTGCATCAGTTGTAGTTCTTTTCTGCAGTTGAGGTGTAGGTAATGAGGTACGATAAGAAGGAGGATGTTCAGATGTTTCTCTCAATTCCAGTTCAGGAGAATTGAAGAATAACAGACTTGGAGGTTGAATAGAACCATCTAAGTTTTTGTGAGAGTTGAATATATCATTGTCAGATCTTATAGAAGGTGGTGTAAAAGGAGGATGAGGAGTAGTCATATGAGAGTCCTGTCACTCTTGGGGTTCTAGTTGATTGGGGTTAGGACCACCAAATGGTTGAGGCAAGATAAGATAACCATGAGGTTTCGGATTCTTAGGTTTTTCTTGTTTCTTAGTAAGGTCGAGATGGGATTCAAGGTTTTCAGGGATTGGTCTAGGTCTGTCAGGTTCTTTTCTCAAACAGTAAGGAAAGATCTGTTCATCAAATAAGGCAGTCTTTGTAATGAAGACTCTTCATCTGGTCATCGACCAAAAGTGATAAGCTTTTGTGTTTGGTTTGTAACCAATGAAGACCATTTCCTCAGCATGAGGAGAGAGTTTATCCTGGCGCTGTTCAGGCTGAATATGCACATAGGCTCTGCAACCAAAGGTTCGAAAGTAAGAGACATTAGGTTTTTTACCAATGAATATCTCTAAGAGAGTCTTCCATTCAAGGTGGCACATTGGTTGATGATTGTAGATATGCAACACTGTTTCAGCAGTGTCTTGCCAAAAGGTAGGAGGTAGGCAAGCATGATGTTGCATAGCATTGGCTTTCTCCATTATGGTGCAATTAAATCACTCCACTCTTCTGTTCTGTTGAGGAGTATGGAGAGCAGACGTTTCATGAGTAACGCCTTTGTTCATGAAGAATGATTGTAGCCTTTTGGCCATAAATCCCCCCTCTTGATCAGAGCGTACAGAGGTTAGAGTTATGCCTGATGCAGTCTCTGCCCATGTAACCATGTTTTGAAAGCGAGTTGTGACATCACTTTTTTGTCACATAAATGCAAGAAGAGCATATCCACTAAAATCATTAATAAAGAAGAGATTGGGATCGAGATTCTGTTGGGAAAGATCCCATCACATTCATGTGAACTAACATCATAGGACGGCTAGCTCGTTTGGATGAGTCAGGATACAAAGATTCCAACATCTTTCCTAAAGCACATCCTTTGCAAGAAGGATTGGTAGTAGGTAGTGCTGTGGCAGTGAGGGGAGAGGGGTCGGGCTCCCATAGCTGGAGAAGGTCACGAGAGTGTCGGAGGTTGCTGGAGTGGGTCGTAGCATAGCGCAGACACCAGCGTCAGAACCAAGTAGAGCCAGTAGCGCGTGTCGGCGCGGTCTGGGATAGTCAGCCATAGTCCCCCTTCCCCTTTCCATCTGGTGATGAGAGTGGTATCGAGCACTTTCGCCTAGCGTTTTCAGCATTCAGGCATCAGTCATCACACCGGACTCATCGTTTTTTCATCTCGTGCAGCCTCCGTCCGTGCACCTTTCCTCTGTCTCGTGCGCTCACTTGTCTAGCGCACTCGTCCCCGGTTTCTTATTCTTATCACCCACTAATTCCCACTTTGGACTTCTTTTCATTTTGAGCTTCTTTTCATCTCGCTCACACGCGTCACCTCGAGCGCCCGCTCTCATCTCACGCGCCAGGTCCCGTCTCACACACCCACTCCTGTTTCACGCGCGCCCAAACGCGTTTTAGTGCATTCCTATTCGTCATCGCATGGCTGAGACCCCGATCATCCTACCGCTTCTCCAGGGGGACGGTAGGGATGAGGAACCTCCCGCAAACTGGTTCCTCCGCTTTGAATGCGGACTTCCATCCTCGTGGTCTGACGCGCAGAGGATCGAGCACTTCGAGATGCAGCTCGATCCAGCAAATATCGCGGAGGAGTGGTTCAACTCACTCTCTCCTGGGGACACTGCCTCATTCGCCGCGCTCAAAGCGGCTGTCCTACAACGTTGGCCACGGACTCCGAGTCGGAAACGAGCGCGGCCCCCTATGGCACAGCTCAAGCAACAGATCCGAGAGCATATGCTCTCGGAGGAGGATATCGCTTGGTGGAGTGCAGAGGACATGAACTTCGCCCACATTGCTTGGGCAGATCGCGTCGCATCAGCCGCCATCAAGCTCGGGGACCTCAATGGTTCACTCACAGAATATGTGGTGGAGAACACGCCGGACTTACTGCGCCAGCACCTGGCAAACAGTTACAACACCTGGGACGGCTTTAAGACAGCTGTACGCACTATCCCACTCGGTCGGCTACATATGACAAAGCACGAGACTGAGGCGAACAGGATACAGGATGAGGCCATTGCCAGCCTACAGCAGCAGCTGGCCTCGTTCACGGTCATTCAGAGGCACTGGGCAGACGAGGCAGACCAACAGGTCATGTGTATCCCAGCACGTATGCCACCACCGCCTTGAGACCTCTCGGCACTGCGTTCATCCGTGCGCGACCCATGGTCCAGTCTAAGCCATCGCCGTCGTCGCTGTCGAGCACGCTATGCCCCCATCCCAGTGTTTTCACTGTCACCATTCATGCCGACACACATCTCATTCACACCGTCTCATTCCGGCTCATTCCGCCGCACTCAGCACTTCCCCCGGTTTTTTGACAGCACCCCTCAGCATCTACATCCCCCGCCCTCGGCCCCTCTGGTTCATTTGGTGGCACCCTGTTGCCCCTGCAGATGTCACTCCCCTTTCATTGTGCATCATTCTTCTAGGTCGCACTTTCAGTTGCAAACCCAGAGGTTTGCACGAGTAGGGGGGGCATATGTGGCAGTGAGGGGAGAGGGGTCGGGCTCCCATAGCTGGAGAAGGTCACGAGGGTGTCGGAGGTTGCCGGAGTGGGTCGTAGCACAGCGCAGACACCAGCGTCAGAACCAAGTAGAGCCAGTAGTGCGTGTCGGCGCGGTCTGGGGTAGTCAGCCATAGTCCCCCTTCCCCTTTCCAGTGCCAAAGAGGGAATGCCCAGGAGGTGTTTATGGGCATGATGAAGTGGGTTCTTGGAGGTATGTCCAAGTCGCTGATGCCATAAGTGATAAGGATCAAGTCCTTCAAGGGAGTTGGCCTCAACACTGGGTATAATCTGAGTTGACCAAAACCAGTGAAGATTGTTACCTGGTGATAAAGCAGTGGCCTGTATCACCAGATCTCCCTTGTTGTTCAAGATCAGCAATTTATTTTTTGTAATCTCACATTGGTAACCTTCTTTGGTAAGAGAGTGTACTGAGAGTAACCAGTGTTGTGCTTTTGGCATATACCAAACTCCTTTTAGTATAAGAGTTTTCCTTTTATAGCACTGGGTTGAACAATAACTTTACCAGGTCCATACATGGAGATGGTTTGTCCATTTGCAACAGTGGCAGTCACTTCTTCATCACCAAGGTGAGTGAAGTCATTCTTAAAAGGAGTAAGGTGATCAGTGCATCTGCTGTCAATCATCCAGTGTTTGGATCAAAAGTCTGATCCTGAAGGTCCAGTTCCCACCATATAAGCGAAAAAATCATTGGATTCATCTCAGTAATCAACAATATCATTGCCTACAGAATATCCAGGAAGTCTTTCCACTGGCAGGTGTAATACAGCCGGTAAAGGTATCACCTGTTTCTTAGGTACCAGAGAGTCTAGATGATCTATATCGTCCAGGTGTCCCATGCTTGATACTAATCCACCAAGGGATATGGTGGTTTTTTTCTTTTTTTTCTTTTCCTTCTTTGATGATGATGATGCCTCAGCTCCTGAAGGGGAGTTAGTGGAAGCATGTTTAAAAGGAACAGAGGGACATATTCACATTCATGCTGTTGTCCATCTCAAAGTCTTCTGGTTTGAGGTTAGAAATGTCCAGGTGGTCGTTATAGAATGACGACAAATCTACCTCTTCTTCAATTTCGTCCATTGGTATAAAACTGGATCCATCCCATTGAAGGTGGGAGTTGGATGTCGAAGGTCCTTTGATGGTATTGGTGAAGGTATCTTCTATGACTTCAGTAGCTCAGCCTTTACCTTTCTTGTCTTTCTGCCAAAGTCACTGCTCCTTAGCCTTCTGGAAGGCAGTTTTCTTCTTCTGATCTTTCTGAAGTTTCTTCTGGTATGGCTTTGATGAGGGGCCAGCACCAGAGTTGCTAGAGGATGATGGTCCTGCTTGTTGCTGTTGTGACCACTGCTGTTTGGCAGGTGGACCTTGTTTAATTGTAGCAGACCTTGAAGTTTCAACTGTAGAGCTGATGTGAGAGGAAAGGGAGCATATGGAACATAAGTCCACTTCGGCAAGAATTTTCTGTGTGACAAATTCGACAGTGAAATCGTTAGATTTCATGGTTTGTACCACAGTGGAGGCGAGTGTGTAGTAGGAGTCAGGAAGACGAGAGAGAATGAACATGGCTTTAAATGAATCTGGGAGATTAAGACCAGTGCCAATGAGTTGGTCAAAATGGGTTCTCATATTGTTCAGATCATCTGAGGCAGACTTCTCTCAGATATTCATTCTGGAAATTCAGGAGAAGAGATCAAATTGTTCTGGAAGTCCAGAAGTTCCAAACAAGATAAAGAGTCAGTCCCAAAGACGTTTGGTGACCAAAGGGTAAATCAGGTTGCCAGAGGCGTTCTGAACAGTGAGGTCCCAGTTATAATCAACATTCGTCTGTAATGAATCAGCTAGGGTGAGGGTGAGCATCCTGCAGGCTCGTCAGTCAATGACTTTGAACTTCTTTTGTTCATCATTTTCAATGATGACATGGGGGTTGGAATGAGGAGTAGTCTGAAGACTTTCCCATGTAATGGTGCCCGATACTATGTCCCAAAGAGAGTAGGACAAGAGAAGACCCTTGGTTTTTGTTGCCCAAAGAGCATATTTGTGGGTCCCAGAAAGGATAGGGATCCGTTGGTAAATGGAAGATTCAACCTTCAGGTTGGAGTCTGTAGGAAGAGACATGATGTATCTGTTCTGAAGACTTCATCAGCAAGACTTTCATTAATGATATAATCAAATAAGGAAAAAGAACCTGGCTTAGAAGATGGAGACAACAGTATATGGTGAGCCACTGGTGTAAACACCAGATTAACTGGTACTAAAACTGGAGTATGAATCTCAGAGAATTGAGGCACAGGAGAAAAAGCTCCTGGCATCTGAGGTGTAGGAATCCCAGAAGATAGTGGTAAAGCTATCTGAGTAGGTGTTAGTGGGGGTGTGAACTTTTTTTCATACCATGGTATACCATTCCATCTGTTGTCACCATTTCTTCCTGAATAGAGAAGTTTGGAGTGTTTCCCACTCCAATCGGCTTTGTTCCTTTTTCTCCATCTCTTTTAAGAGTTTGATAGTAACAGATTCTCAATACCAGGATGGCATTGGTTGATTGGCATGATCCTGAGAATCATATTCTATTGCCTCAAAATAGTGAGGGTTGGGAAGTTTCTTATCCCATAGAAATCCAATTGTTTCTGGTACATCAGGAGAATCATGATTGATATAAGGAAATACCATAAGTTTCCTAGGAACGCAACAAGAGATAGATAAATAGGAATTGTAACCACCGTCATCGACATTGCAATTAAGAGAATATCTCCAACCATGAGATAATGGAAAAGAAGAGGGAACTGCCACACTAAGTATTTTTAAGGCTTCAGAGAAGCCTTCTACATTGTTCACCTTCCACTGCAGCAAGTTGACACATTCTTTGCCCATCTTATCCAGCAAGGACTTCTCGTATGATGTGAGTGAAGAGGTCATCTGTGTGGTTTTTTATTAGCCACTGTAACAGATGAATATCTTATTGTTTAGAATCCGAAATGGATTTGTAGAAGCATTGGCGAGTGTGGTGGTGTGCAAAGTAATCAAAAGATTGCTTCATGGGAACATGGCCAGGAAGCCAAGCACATGGATCATCCTGTAGAGAGATCCGATAGTTCTTCTTCATATCAATCACCATTGACTTTACTATCTCCAGGCGTGCAGGTGAATTTTCAAAATCAAAGAAATGAGAAGAAAAAACTTCGAAACCTTGGTTGTGGGTGAGGATGGTGGGACAGGGAGATCCAATTGGCTCTTGGAAGGGCCAACCAGCAGCTTTGTAGATAGATTAAAGTGTTTCGCCTTTGAAGGTGAATGTATCTACCTGTTGGTAATTAATTGCCTTCATCTCTACCAGGTTCAGTTGAACTGGTCTTGACATCCTCTGTGAACAGATGAGTTCATCTTTATGCATCTGAGTCATGGTATGAATCGGAGTTGGACCCTTTGTGCCCATTTCTAAGAATGACTGAGAGTACAAAAGAAGAGTCAAGGACTACTTATTTAGCCCAAGTAGAAGGGTGAGGTTTATATACTACAGGAACTTGTTTGTACCTGTGTTGAACTATTCTACGTATAGTAGATAAGAAGAAGTCCATGGAACTTTATAGAAGGATCATGTGATCAGGATATAAGTAATGCCAAATGGCAAAAGAAGCTCTTATCTATGATGTCAGGTGCTTACTGATTGTCTAATAATCTGAATAGTGTAAGTGGCCTGTGTGGCAATGTAAGGGCCTAGAATTCTAATAATAGGAAAAGAATCGGCAAAGAGAATACTGGATATTCTCAACATGATTCTCGCTCTCTAGGTTTAGTATATGTGATTCCAAGTTGTTTGGTCCCCTTCAAGTATTACAGCACATGTTTTGCTGCTGTCCAATGATTTAAATCTGGGTTTGAATTAAATGCACACAGCTTATTAGTTGCATATGCAATATCAGGGCATGTGCTGACTGTAGCATATATAAGCAATCCCATAAGTGATGCATAATTCCCACATTCAGCATCAGATGGTGTACTCAAGTCCTTTGGCTTGAGCTCTTTGACTCAATTACAGTCCAGAGGTGTGGTGACTGAGTTAGCATTCTGTAGACCATATTTTTCAAGAATTGACTCGATATATTTGGTCTGAGAGATTGTCAAGGTCCCAGCATCTCTATCATGTGAGATCTCAATACCAACAAGTTTACCCAGTTCATCTAAATCAGTGATATCAAAGAGTTTAGCTAACTCTTCTTTTAGGTCATTCATCAGGGACTTTGTATTTGTAAATAATAAGAGGTCATCGACCCAAATAGTAATAATCTCGATACCATTCCATTTTCAAATATAGACACATGGGTCACTCTCTAATCGTTCAAACCCAATATTTTCCAACTTTTTATTGAGTTTATGATTCCACTCATGACCAGACTGCTTAAGTCCATATAGGTTTTTAATTAGATGGCATAACTGAGAGATACCATCATCATAGCCCTCGGGTTGGTCCATAAAGAATTCCTCTTTAAGATCACCATTAAAGTATGTCCCTTTAACATTCATTTGTTGAATTTCCCAGTCTTCGGCTATGGTCAATGCAAGAATTGCATGGATAGTCTCAAGACAGACAACAGGTGAGAATATCTCATTATAATCCATTCCAGGTTGTTGAGTGAATCCCCTGGCAACCAATCTAGCCTTATACTTTTGTAGGTCACCATTTTTATTATATTTCTGAGTGAAAACCCATTTGTTACTAATCAGCTTTCATTCTTCAGGTAGCTCAGTTAACTTCCAGGTCCCCATTTCCCTTAGGGTTTCAAGCTCCATGATGGTCTTTTCCCATTCAGGCCAATCAGGTGAGTTTCTCATCTCTTTTAGAGTTTTAGGGTCCATGCCTAAGCAAGACTCACTAAAGGTAATATATACATGATCTGCCAAGGTTAACACTTCTTCTGTGTCAGAATCCTCTGGATCATCATTTTCATCAGGTAATAAACCTGGTAACTCATTTTCTATGAGACACTTTTTAGGATTTTCACTGCCAGTTTCATTTTTAGCTTTTTACTTATTTGCATTCTGGTTGTCCTGATGAGCACCAGATGCAGACTTGCTCTCACTTTCACTTTCTCTCTCCCCCTCAAGTCTGCACTTATCTGGCACAGGAGAATTTGGAGTGTTATCTATCCCAATGGGGAAGCAATAATTATGTGAGATTTTGATAGTTCATTTTCTTGGGTCATAGTATTTAATAGCTTTTGGTCCCTCATCATACCCAACAAATATGTGCCTTTGCACCTTAGCATCCAATTTAGACATATTTCACAGTTCATTTAAAATCCATATATCCTACCCAAATTCATTGATATGAGATATATTAGGGCAGTGTCCATGCCATCTTTCATATGGTGTTCCATTAGGTAATGCATGAGTATATGCTTGATTACAAATATATGTCGCATGTGTGAGCACATTGGACCATAGCTCATGTGGTAAATTATGTGCAATAAGCATTGCATGGCCTAATTCCACAACAGTACAATTAAATCATTCAGCAACACCATTTTGTTCAGGCATATATGGTGCTGTCATTTGTAACTCAATTCCCTTATTCAGGCACCAATATGCAAGATCTGTTGAGGTATATTCACCTTCATTATCAGCTCGTATGGCCTTAGGTAAGTGTGTGAACTGACGTTCAAGATAAGTAATATATTGTTTTAATTTCTCCAGTGCCTCTGCTCTACTTCTCATATACATGAGGGTAGTAAAACGGGTGGCATCATCCACAAAAGAAATATAATATTTGAATCCTTTTGTGGATAAAATTGGAGTAGGACCCCAGACATCTGTATGGATGAGCTCACCAGGCTGCAAACATCGTCAGGGTGCCACTTTTGGAACTGGTTGGCGAGTCTATTTCACTTGGATATACACATCACAATTAAAGTTTTGTGTGCTTTCAGCTAGCGAGAAACCATCAATGAGACCTTTGCCATGTAATTTTCAAAGGCCATAAATACTTATATGGCCTAAATGACGGTGCCATTCTTTCCAGGTATAGGTGGTCTTTAATTTTATCCCAATTGCTGCATGTTCTGTTATTAGAGCATTGAGATGTAAATAGTATAGACCACATCTGAGAGATCCATGTGCAATTGGATTTTGATGCTGATCATATATAATGATCTCATCATTTGCACAGGTAGCTTGACAGCAAGCACTGTCTATTTTACTAAGAGATAGTAAATTTTCATGTGCCTCAGGTACATAGAGCACATTGTTCAACCGAAGGCTGGTGTTTTGCCCATCATAGTGACTTTTTAGCACAACAGTGCCATGTCTGTGAGCTAAGACCACCTTATTACCTAAACCAAGTATGCTTTTGCTCATCTGGAGAGTGTTATATTCTGAGAATGAGTCAAGATTGTTGCAAATGTGTGTGGTTGCATTTGAATCAGCAATCCATGAATACAGCAAAATTTTGGCTTCATTAGCCTTGTCATTTGACTCAGAGATATTTACATGACTAGTAAACATGCAAAAGAGATCTTTATCATCTTCATCAGATGAATTAGAGGGCTGTGCAATCTCTGCATGCTCTTTTCCTTTTCCTTTTTTTCTCGAGCTTCTTTGTATCCTGAGTTTTGATTACCCTTCCCTTGCCCTTATTGGCAGGGTTTTTCCAACACTTATCATCTGTATGACCAAACTGATTGCAGATACCACACTGGGTTTGCTGAGTCCCCTGATGACGACAGTCTCTTCTGGATATCGAGTTTATTGGCAGCACTAACGAGTTGACAGTGCGCCCATCGAAACTGAGGCACCTAGCGACGCCCACGCCAGAAGATGATGATGAAGCCATCATCGTTGAAGATTCCGACGATGCGCCTGTGAAGAAGGCGCTGCCCAAGAAGAAACAACCCATCCAACATGCAACAGTCTGGATGTATGGACGTGCAACATCATACAAAGCTGGCCTGCTGGCCATCACCCGACTGGAGGTGAAGATGCTCCAGTGGCAGGCGGACTTCAAGAAGGCCGAGGTGCAGTTGGTGACCGCAGGGACGAAGATGGGGAATGTGCTCATGGAATTGGCAAGCATCCGCCGTACCTGGGAACAGAGGATCGACAAAGGTGGGCCATAGGTAGAAGTCATCACGCCGTCATGTTCATTTCCCGTAGTGTACTTGTGTCATTATTTGTATCAAATGTCATGTGTCCGTGTCAGTGTCCGTTGTCTGAGTCTGCCCGGATCCTAATTAAAAGAAAGAAAATAACCAAAATGAAACAGATTAAGAAAGAAAGGCTGGGGACATGACACCGGATAACAAGTTTCCACTTGATTTTTGTTCTTCGTGCATCTTTCAACTTCTTCCCCTACCGGATAGTAAGAGTCCAGTTCTGGTCGATACCAGATTGAAGCTGGGCCAAAGCAAAGTGCGCATTCTGCGTCTGCGCAAGCGAATGAAGTAAGAGCTCTTTAACGAAGTGAAAGTGATTCCTGTATTCTGTTTGTTTTCATCATTTTATAGTTTTAGTCTTTTGATGATAAGAGATGAGAGATACTATCATATGAGTGTCTGTTATGTTTCTTTAGCATTTTGTTCTGTTTTTGGGAGGGACACTGGACGAAAACCAGGATAAAGCGGAAGCCACTGGATGAAACCCGGGATGGAAGCAGATACATAGCGAAAGAGAGTCAAGGAAATTGGGTATCATGTTTTTGTGAAGGCAAGCTAGTCTTGAGAGACTGCTTCCTCATCTTCCTCATCGTTTTCAATATCGTCCTCAGCCTTGAAATCATCCAACTCTATATTGCTTAATCCGGTGAGACCGGATACTGGAATTGCGATCTTTGTCCTTGTAAAGTAAGGTAGCAACTGAAATGCCGCATACCTCAACCTAGAGATGGCACCATCCAACTCTGCCAGCAAATAAGATCCTCCAGTAGTCCTTCGAAGAACCACCATTGGACCCAAGTAGCGTGGTTTTGTCTTCTGGTTTAACTCTTTCTCCATCTGGGTATTCTGGACCAAGACGAGATCACCAGGACAGAACTCATAGTCTTGGATTCGGTTTTTGAAGTGCACCTCAAATTGCTTCAAGGACGCGAACCGTAGTGCGAAGACTTTTCTGTGCATAGACTCGATATCTTCCTGATGCTTTTGGAGCTGTGAGGCTCTCCAAGCAATCAGGTCAGAACTAGAAACATCGTCAGAATCAGGAGCTGGAACAAGAAATGTGGCCTCTGCCAGATCGAAAGGAAAAAGGAGCTCGACTCCATGCACCATGAAGTACGGAGAGAGTCCGGTCAACTTCAGAATAGTAACACACTCTGCCCAAAAAATGGAGTGAGCTGTCAGCGGCCAGCGAATCTCCCCTCCCAGGGAACTTTTAACGATAGCCTCCCGGACATCGAAATGACGCTGTTCAACCATGCCGTTCACCTGAGAGTTATAGGGGGATATCCGGATATGCCAGATTCCATACTGGTCAGATAAAGTGTTTAGTGCTTGAACAAAAGGCGAGCCATTGTCAGTAACCAATTCAGAGACAACACCCCAACGACAAAGGATATCTTCGAAAATGAAAGATGCAATAGCGGCTGCATTCTCTGAGTGCAGCATTCTCCATTCCGGATAAGCTGTTAGAGCACAGCGAGCCTGAACAATATACCGGTAACTACTGGATTTGGACATAACCATAGTATCGATGTGGACTTTTCGAAAGAGCCCACCCACAACCGGAACAGTGGGCGGAATGTGAATTTTTTGAGTTTGCCAGATTTGACATTCGTGACAAGTCTTGATGTACCATTTGACATCGTCAATTAACATGGGCCACCAGAAGCAGAGGAGCAACTGAGTCCAGACAGAAAAGACACCTTTGTGCCTGAGGTTATCATGAACCTCCTGAATGAGTCCATAATGGCATTCTACCAGAACAATCAACTGATGACGGCCATGGGGTTCTCGACGGTACAGAGCATCCCCCAGTAAGAAGAAATGAGTGACAGAATTGATGAAAGATTGGTAGTTGAAGTCAGCGATATCAGAAGGTCGAATGCAAGTCTTGAGAAATAACCGGATATAAGCAATCCAGGACTCTTTAATTAGAGCTTTCGAAGATCTTGGGATAACCGGAGTTGGAGAGTCTGGTACTGGTGCTGTGTTAAGCAGGATAGACAATCCATGCATGCAGCAAGTAGGCCTGGCAGAATATCTAGGGAAGTGAGCGATGCCTGGAAAGGCAGAACTACATTCATTAAGAAGTGAAATCGAGAAGGAATAGGTGTTATCTAGCCAACCCTTGAAGTTATCCTCCTCTGGAGGGTTGTCACCCGAGACCGGACGCTGGGAAAGGTCATCCACCCCGGTATGCTGGGTAGCAGGAACATGAATGAGATGAAAATGAAAGAGCAGGATACCAGCAATCCATCTATTGATGGTCGCATTGGGTTGTAGATCCGGGTTGTTTATCATACCCTTCACAAACTTTGCATTCATTTCCACTATGAAGTTAGTGACACCAAAGATGAATATCCAGACTGTGTGAAGAGCGCGAAAAAGTCCATAAAGCTCTAATTTGGCTTTGGAATAATGGCTTTCGACCTCGGTGAGGCTGAGTGAGCCAAAGTGATTTGGATACTGCTTCCCATCATCACCTTCTTGGGAAAGGATGAATCCGACTGTGACTACGGATGTGTCAACAGCTAGGATCACCTCACGACTGGATTTGTAATCCAAGCGCCGGAGGGCGGGAGAGGTACAGATAGCATCCTTTAGATGCTGCATAGAATATTTTTGTTCCTCGCCCCATTCGAAGGGGACCCCCTTTCAAGTGAGATGTACGAGGGAACACGCAATAGAAGCAAAATCTTTAATAAAAATGCAGAGTACACCGCACATACCTAGAAATCTGTGCACATGAGTAAGGGTTTCGCACTCTGGCCAGTCGCGGATTTTCTGTACTTTGTTTTTGTGGGGGATCCGGCCATCCACCATACACTTGTGTCCGACCACAGTGACATCCGGTGCAGCTAGAACAAACTTCTTGGCAGAGATGGTCACTCCAACGTTTTCAAGGCACTGAATAATGCGATGAACAATCTCGAGGTGCTCCCAAATGAAGCAGTGAATTTCCGGATTACCGGGAATGGTCTCATATGAGCTATCCAGTCTCTGATACCAGGTGGTAACAGATTTCACTGGTAGGTCGTCAATAAATGGATAGGTATAGTGAGGAATTTCATCCTGAAGGATGAACGACATGTCTACCTGATAGATCTGAACAGCATTAGTGTAACCCATAGGAACAGTAGTGAGACAATGTGGACCCATAGGACTATTGAATATGGTCAAGTCCTGGGATTCCAGATGGAGTGGACGTTGGTCATATCTGGCGAACAAATCCATCATTCCATATACTGCGTATCCAGCAAAGGATTCAGCAAAGTGTTCCACGAATGGAGGGGTGGAAGAGTCATGAATAGTAACCCCATTAAGAGGCTGTAGGTCATGAACGAGACGAAGAGATTTACCGTCCTGCTGAAAGACGCAGAATCAATGAGACCTGTAAGAAGCAGTAGATGGTTCGTAGACTCTGGATGCGATTCGGTCCTTGATGATTTGAATAGCGCCATTCCACATAGCTGGTGGAACCAGAATGTTTCATAGAGCCCAAGGAGTATGGGGTATGGTCAGAATTTTAACCGGAGGAAAATATCATTCATCAAGTCTACCTCGCTCAGTAGGAACCCAAGTGAAGGCTTTCTCATGGTCTTGGAGAATCCAACGAACTAGTTTGACTTCTTCTGGCCAGAGCCATTTAGCAGGATCGAGATCTAGATTGTCAGCATGTTCTTGGGTAAACCGGACACTGGGAACAAAGTCTGGAGGAATAACCAGGAGTGGTTTGAGTCCGGCAAGCAGATTTTCTGGTAGAGTCCATGTAATATGAAACTCTGCATTAGTGGGTGCGACCACTGATCGAACCTTCTTAGCCACTGGTTTATAAGCCAGGACATGTGAGGTTTCGTCATAAGAATAAACAGAAGAAAGGGCGGAAATGGCTTCCGGTTGAAGGACAGATTGAGTAGAAGAGAGATAAGCATAATTTAAAGAAGGAGAAGTGGAAACATATAGAGAAGAAGAAAGGACTGGAACTGGATTAAGACCAGATTGAATAGATGTTATACCAGAATCTCCCCAACCATAAAGCGGATCATCGATTTCTAAAAACCCATTTCGAGAATGGATTGATGGTTATTACACTGTTTCCGGTTGTGACAGCGAGGGCACCCTTCTGACCAAGCCCGAGTAGGCAAGGTATACTGCTTCCCTGTATTAGGGTCACAAAGAGTTATGTTCTGGGCACCATCCGGGAAATCTTCCATGTTAGCACTCATAAGACAATGGATAGGACGACCAAGCAACAAGTCGAAGTTAGCACAAGCAAGGATTTGTACCTGGACCATGACTTCTCCTGTGCCAAAGTCAAGAGAAAGGTTCTCCAAGACACCAATAGTAGTGTTGATGTTAGTATTGGCAGATGACATGCGCATAGTATGGTCGGAGCGGACTGGAAGTCCTAACTCCTCCCAAATACGCTTGGGCATAGCAACAATCTCGGAACCAGAATCCAAAATGCCCACAATGGTACATCCTGAATCGCCAACATGCGCCTTGATTGCTCGAAGGGGAAGGCTATGATGGGCGACTACAAGCCCCTCATCATTCCAGAGAATCCAGTTTCCATACTCACAAGAGATAGATTCCGGATCCCTTCCAGAAAGTTCATTGACCTGTATGAGATGAGAATGAGGGTGATTGTTAGCAACACACTTCACAGTTGTGAGATCACGGAATTACTTCTGGAACTCTGGTGATACTGCAAACAATTCCTTTACAGGCACCGGAACACCAGTGTCCAGCACCCGCTCGAGTACATGCTTAGGAGCAGTGTTATCCTCAAGAGGAAAAGAATATTTATACTGCGTTGTGGGGAGAGATTGGTTAGCTTGTGGGGCATGAATGGGGATACTACTTTGTACACTGGATGGTGCAGATGCAGTTCCGGTATGACCGGATGAACCCGGTATACTGGAGTCTTTATTAGCATTCAGCAACGAAGAAGAAGTGGGAGGGGTCGTTTTTGCGACTTGTAACTCTGGGGACAGAAGCTCCTCAGATACTGAAGCAGCTCTGCTATCCAGTTTTCGTGCAGGCAGAACCTGTACACCATTGAAGCAGACACACTTTTTTCCTTTATCATGAGAGTTTTTGTCAGCTTGGAAAGTAGCCCAAGCCTGAGCAAGATATGGCTGGAAGTCAGTGTCAGCGGTTATGGGGGTAGGATTACTTTCCTCATCAAACCCTGTTGTAGTGAAAATGGAAGTATCAATATCAAGGATAGCAGAAGAATCTGGATAGGAGGTGGATAGTATATTCACTGTCACATGAGGAGGAGCTTCTCTAGTAAACCCAGATGACAAGGATGCAGCCACAACAGGAGCCTGAGCAGTGCCAGAGACATGGTCTACAGCGTCTTTAAGACACCGTCCACCGGGAACACAAGGAATCTCTGACCCATCCGGTAGATAGAGCCGGTTGTCATTACCCCAGATGACCTTCCTGGAGTTTAAATATTCGCGACAAATAGGGCAAGTACAAGTGAAGTGTCCTGCTTCAGTGCAGAAATGACAGAGCGCCGGAGGACGAGTTGCCAGATTAGATTCTGCTTTAACTGGAGTGGGATTATAGGATGGGATGGGGGCGGTTGGCGAAACAATGTGATGAGGTTGGTAGGTAGGCTGAGATGGCTGCACACGAGGGAGAATATCCGAGGCGGATAAGGCTATCTGGAGTGCCGATCCGATCAGCAAGAACTTCACAGCGTCTGAGACATCAGAGATGGGATATGGATTGTTAGGATGAACATCCAGTTTAATGATAGCCAACCTGTGGCGGACGCACTTTTGTAAGTGAGAGGGGAATCCAGCCAAGAACAGTAAGTCTCTTTCAGAGTCAGATAGTTTGTTGTTGGCGATCAGCGGAGTGGCGACATTCCAGAATCTCCTAGTATACTCACCAAGATCGCCCTGAGAGTGCATTTGCTTTTTCTGGTAATCCTCAACGAGGTACTGTAGATCAGCCCAGCAATAATGGCCAGTACCTTCACAGCCTGGATACAAGACCTTGACTGCCATGACGAAGACATCCCAGTCAGGAGGTTGCTGAGTAGCTTCGTCAAGAATCTCCCATACTTCTGCCTCGTCCAGGTCAGCATAGCAGAGAGCAGCTTTGATCTTTCTGGCTGAGTTGAGGACAGCTTGGGTTCCGAGCATGTCAATATCCTCTAAGTATTGAGGCAGATGAGATGGAGTCTTTCCATCGAATTTTGGGGCATTAGGGGTGCCATGAAGCGGCATGTGAAACTGAGGTTGAGCCATTAGTGGCGATGGATTCTGTCGAGGGTTAGTGACCGGATTGACCGGATTGACTGAATATAACAGAGATAAATTGAGAGAGGAAAGGGATGAGGTAGGAGAAGGGACTACAGGTGGATTATTCTGTAGTGAAAAGGGATTTGTAACTGCATCGAGAAAAGGAAGAGAGGTTGTTGTAACTGGCTCGTTTAATAAGAGAAGCGGTGATGTTATTGGGAAAGGGGTTGGAGATAGAGGAGAGAGCGGACTAAGACTAGGAGAACAATATTTGTGTGGGGTAGAATGAGTAAAACCACCCAGGACAAAGAGAGAATCTGATGATGGAGAAGCAGGTAGGCTATAAAAATGATGAGATCTTTCTGGTGTTACCAGAATGAAAAGGTTAGAGTTAGCAGACAGATCAAGATGACAGAATTCAGATAAAAGATCCTCGAGCTCTTGACGCTGAGGTGTGGGTTGAAGTGACCTTCTCAACAACCCAGTGGAACCCCTCATGGTGGGCTCCAGTTATAAGAATAATAAAAAGTTGGGTGATGATAAAAGTGGTGGGTGCGAGTTAGACTCGTCCCAGGGGTTCCTTGATAAGGTTGGTAGAGTGAGAAGGTGTTGCTATGAGAAGACCTGAGCGCAAATGGACAAGTCCGGTCGATTTCGGACTTGTAAGTGAAGCGGATGCATAGTTTCCGGTACTGGATAGTATACCGGATATGGTGGATAGAACGAGCAGCAATGAAGACAAAAGACAAACTATGAGGGAAAGCGTCATGAAGACTTGACAATAGAGTCTGACACTTAGTGAGATGAACGATGGGGTGCAAAAACCTGTCCATTTGGAACAAGGTACAAGATTTTTATAGTCCAGGCATACCCTGCGACTAAGTAAGATATAGATGAGAATAAAGTGACAGTGTCAGTCAACTGCCAACAGTATCAAGAAACGAAATATGAAGTTAGAATATGAGTGACAGCTTGAGTCCGGTGACAGTGGTATCAAGGTATGAAGTGAGATAAGATATGACCTGAACTCAATAGAGAGAATAAACGTATGAAGAGCTCACAGACCATGTGGGCATATGAAGACTAATTTGTCTGTACGGTGGTCAATAAGTCTATATGAGTAAGAGAGAAACAAAATAAAAATAAAACATAGAAAGCGGAATGAGTGACTGGATGAATGACCAGATAGTATACCGGATATGTAGTCCGGTGTTAGTCCGGTACCAGAATAAACAAATACGTACTTGATTGTGAGCGGATAGATGTGGGACACTAAGGGATGTTTTGAAGGACACTCTTGAACACTATGGGAACCTAGAAAGACAGGAGACAAGCCCCTATGAACGTAAGGAGCACTGAGCTTCTACATCGGCTGCAGATGAAACTCTTGCATGATGCCAAGTTGCTATGTCCAGCAACACTGGCCAATTCGCATGCCTCGGATTCTTTGATCCATCACTTAGATTCCTCACAGATGAGCAAGCAGAGATCAGATATAGGAATAGGGATTATATTTTGATTACCAGACCTTAAAACTAAGAAGCCAAGGAAGGATGAACACCAGGCTTCCAATGACGGTGGCAAGGAATGGACAAGGCATGTTTTGAAGTCATCTTCATGCATGAAGCAATTGGACTGGGCCAATTGCTCATGTAGATTTTTGAAATAGTTGAGATGCAATGGAATATTAGTGTTGTTGTCAGCTTTGTGCAAATGGAGTGTGGTGGTGAGCATGTGAATAGTATTGTGGCCACGTGGTTTGTGTGTGGTCATAAGTGCTGCCCACTGCTCAATAGAGTTAAGAGCACCAGCAAGATGGGGTGTCTGGGATAGCATGACAGAGTTAGTGATGATTTCTTATGCAATGAGGTCACATTTGTCCCAGTTTGCGACAGCTACAGGATCAGATGGTCAAGATTCCCTACCATATACAAGATCCCAGATGCCCTTCCTTTTCAGGATGGGTGTTATAGCGATCTTTCAGCCAAGCCAGCCACCTTCTTTGAGTTTGGTGACCTTTGTGACTGTGGCAGAGAAGCCACTGGTGGAGGCAGGCATGGGTGTGGAAAGAGTAATAGGCATGGAGGTGGGAACAGATATTGGTGCAGACAAAGAGGCAGATGTAGAGGTGGCAGTGGATGCAGAAGGGGGTGGAAGAGGTAGCATAGGGCCAGGAGGCAGCGCAGGAGGCAGTGCAGAAGAATCGTCAGACATGATTGCAGAGTCAGGTTATGCACAAGATAATTATATAAGCAGAGGATGATTAAATGATGCACAAGCCAGGGCTCATAACCTATTAGAGGTCACGAGTGAGGGATGAAGAATATATATATTGGATGAGAGTAGGCAAGGGTCAGGTGGAGAGTTCTCTCTGCTCTCCCCTATACTATACTTGCTCTTAAGTATTTTCTATAGTCATTTCACATTTTCTTATTGTGTCAGCTAGTGAGACATGTTAAGTAATCACTCGGCATGTCGGCCAAGTGAGGCTTATATCTGTTGAAGTCCAACAGTTTCCACTATCTAGCCAGGCCCTTGCGTTTCACCTGGGGAGGTCAGTATGTTATCAGCCAATTCAAAATTATATTTCATTATCACATACACATATGCACTACAATCCAACATCAAATATGCATCCACTGTGAGGACTTTGCATTGCTCCTCTTAACCTAGGTTCTTGCCTATCCCAAAGTCAGCTTATCCAGAGTTGCAGGGAATTTATTTTGCTACATGGATCCAGTTGCCTGATGCGACAAGCTTCAACAGGTGCCCAAAAAGCACTGTGCCTGTGACAGAGCGATGTGGGTTGTTGACACTCAACTCGAGCTCCTTCAAATATCTCTCTTAGACACGGTTCTTTATTTGTAAAGCTTGCCATGTGACTTGATAATGGCTGATAGACATCCAGCTGAGTGATGTCTTCTACCACGCATGATCTAAGATACCATTCAGGATACATACCAGCTAACACTGTATAGCAATTAGAGTATAATGTACAACTCCATCAAACATGTGGGATGCAGATGGCAAAGTCCAGTAAATTGATGCCTTAGGATTTCCCATGAGCACACAATTGTGAAAATTATACTGTGATGAGCATACCTGGAATGCCTTACCACCAAGAACGACTGGAGACTAATCCTGATCACAGGCTAGCATAAGTATTACCTAGTCATCTCAGGGAATAAGCACAGAGTGAAGGAAGAAGATAGTCGCTTGCAGAAAATACACAATTCTTTTACTGTCAATAATGTTTGTCTGTCATAAGGAAAACAATGAGCATGGAGCTCAAGATGCATCTGCTCCCTTTTCCAATTCCTCAATGAAAGGCCAAAATGGCACTTCTTTTCATTCTAGCTGGCTAACATGATATTTTCACATCCCAGATGGATAGAAGTTGCATCCCAGAGATAACATCTTAATTCCTACACCAGCTAAGATGCACTCGAGGCTTGAAGGATCAGTTTCTACTCAGAGTTCCAACATCAGTGGGATTGTTCATGCACAGTCACAGCATAGCACTAGGTAGACCGCATTCATAACCCTTGAGTGGACTCGAGTGGGTTGTGCCTCTTTTGGTGTTATGAATCTGGGCGTCCCAGGATTTCAACATATGTATTGATCTTGTTGGAGCAACATAGATGCAAACATATACAAGCTACACTTGGTCTACCACTATGCCGAATATAATCACTCATCTAATCAATTGGATTAGATGAGCAATAGAGTATCCTCATATATTAGACAGGACATAGCTTAGGAGACAACAGAGATTTCTTGGTTCTCGCCCCCCATCATCTGTGTGACCTTCAAGAGGTTATGAGCCCCACTTGCCGCTTCTAAAATTTATTATTCAACTATTATCCACATTATCTTATCTATCTAATCACAATGTCTGATACAGGACAATCACCACAGCCACCTGGTATGCCACTGCCCATTCCACCATCACCCCCTATCTCACACACCACATGGACTCCTGCATCGTCTGGCAGAGTTAAAACACCAGCATCATCTTCAGCATCAACCACTATCACACCAACAAGCCAAACCAAAGAAAAACTTGTGACTTCTAAACTTGAGAAGTTACAAGAAGACAATTGGCTTGCTTGGATGACACGACTCACCAAAATATTATGCATGAATCATCTTTATGATGTTGTGCTTGGTGGTAAGACAAGGCCATCTGATTTGGATCCTGTTGCAGCCGCTGAATGGGATGATCTCGACAACACCACACAAATCCTCCTCTTGACGAGCATTAAAGATAAACAGGTGATGCACATTCAGAGTTGCCCCATGGCTTCCAGCATGTGGAATGCTCTGCACATTATTCACGAACCACGTGGTAACCAATCTATTATCTCCACAAAGTGCTCTTTATATACTCTTCAAGCGAACAAGGAGACAGACATTCCCAATTATCTCAATGACATGCGCCTTCTTTGTGAATATCTTCTCCTTGCCAACAAGCATGTTTGTGAAGGAGAATTTAAAGCCCTTCTTGTCAACTCTCTCCTGAACAGTTGGAAATCATACAGTTTGAGATATCTGGGCTACTATGAAGGACTTGAGGGAAATGAGCATGCCAACTTAATGTCTATCCTGGAACTTATCTTGCTCCTCATGGAGGAGAATAAACACTGAAAAGGATGCCAGGATGCTGGTGATTATGTGTACCAATCAGCAGATATAATGAATAGTGGCACACAGTAGCAGTGACATATCTGCACAATCTGCAGTCACACCAATCATGCCACAGCTGCTTGTTGTCATAAAGGGAAGCCCAAATGCAATATTTGTGGGAAGTTTGGGCATAAAGACAATATTTGTTGAAAGAATCTGCTAAATAGAGGAAAAGGGCAGGTCTCCAGAGGTAGGGAAAACAAGGAATCCAGCCACAAGGGAAAAGAGTGCACAAATGTAACATATAACACTAGTGATGATGAAAGTGACACAGTGGAGCTCTCAGATGCTTTCACAGCACATGTAAATGTAGCTACAAATGACAAGGTCAAAGAGGCCAATTTCTCTACTTACCTGTGGATTGCAGATTCAGGCACCACCACACATATTCCAATGTGAAGCATTTATTGAATATATCAAGTCGCCTAATAAAATCCTACATGGATTAGGTGATGTGCCTGTTACAGCCTATGGGCAAGGTACAATTATTCTAATAAGTGAGGCTGATGGTTGCACTTCACAAGTGAAATGTCCTGTATGTTCCTGATGTTCATGAAAGCATCTTATCACTATCCCACATTGATGCTGCCAAAGGACATGCTACCTTTGGTAATGGGAAACTGAGTATACATAATGCCTCAGGTGACAAAATATTAACAGGACAATTACGCAATCAATTATACTATCTTGATGCAAGATCCTTGTTGCCAATATCAGACAATGTGGCAATGAAAATTAATAAGAGTCACACATGGGCTGAATGGCATCACTATCTAGGACATATTGGAATTTCCGGCCTCACAAAACTACATGGCAAAAATTGGGTTGATGGATTCCAAGTGATGCAAAGCTTGACAGATTTCACTTGTGATGCATGTACACAAGCTAAGTTCACATGTGAACCCTTGCCAAAAATAGCACAGAAACACAACCAAGTGCTGGGAGAGCTAACACACGCGGATGTCTGGGGACCAGCACAAACTGTCTCCACCAAAGGCTTCAAATATTACATCTCATTTATTGATAATGCCAGCTGATATGTCACAATTGCCTACATGCAGAATAAGAGTGATATAACAACAAAAGTGAAACAATACATAGCAAACATTGAATGACAATACAATTGTCATCCAAAGGCTATACATGCTGATAATGGCAGAGAATATATTAACCAAGAAGTACATATCTGATGTCTCAATAAGGAAATCAAGATTCAGACAACAGCCCTATATTTGCCTGAACAAAATGGAGTAGCTGAGTGATGGAATCACACAGGTATAGAGCTAGTATGTGCCATGTTACTCACATATAATTTGCCTCAGAAATTATGGCCTGATGCTTTACATCATGCTATCTACATTCGAAATTGTGCCTTTACTTGTGCCATTTCAGATATGACTCCATATCAAAAATGGACAGGGAAATGACCTGATATATCTCATATCCAGGAATTTGGTTGCATTGCATGGGTACTAAACAAAAATCCAAAAGGGAAACTTGAGTCAAAAGCAAAGAAAATTCTATTTGTTGGACATGAAGATGGATCTAAAGCTATCCATTATTGTGATGTATTCACATGGTCTGTTAAGACATCATGAAACTTTCATTTTGACTTGATGGATCCACCTCCTGCAATAACTGAGCTATCTCCAGATGGTCAGTTTGAGGGGGAGAAAAGACATGACAAACTGACATCGGATGAAACAAAGAAACAAAAAAATAATGAACCTGAAAAGCACAGAAACGTTCGTGCTAGAGTCAAGGATATCAATGATGATGACTGGCCAGAATTAATGAAAGATCCCGATAATGATGAGTTTGACCCACCAGATAGTGAGAGTGGAACATCATCTACAGAACAGATCTATGCAGCCTTTGCTGATTCAGTTATTGGAGGAAATAATCCAAAGACCTTAAAAGAGGCAAAAAACTCACCTGAATGGCCATATTGGGAGCATGCAATCCAAACCAAATTGGACACACTCGTACAAATGGGCACTTGGGAGCTTATGGAATCCTCTGATGACAGACACCCTATAACTAATAATGGGTCTTTACGAAAAAGTACAACAAAAACAGTGACCTACAGAAGTATAAGGCCAGACTAGTGGCCAGAGGATATAGTCAGATCCCTGGAATGGACTATAATAAAACATATGCACCTGTGGTCCAACTCAAGACAATCCGAGCAATCTTGGCAATAGCAGTTGATGAAGACTGGGAAATTCAGCAAATGGATGTCAAAGGGGCATACCTAGATGTACATGAACCAGCCCAAAGAATTTGAAGATGACACATCTCGACTGTGTCATTTAATAAAAACTTTATATGGGCTAAAGCAATCTGGACACCAATGAAACCATAAGCTCAACTCAAAACTCATAAAAGCAGGATATGAGCGACTGCAAAGTGACCCCTGCATATATATACAATACAATCCAAATAATGGTATGATCTGCAAGATCATAACCATCTGAGTGGATGATCTCCTTCTCTTCACAAAAACAAAAGAGCAGATGAAGGATCTGAAAGGGGAATTAAGCAAAATGTTTGAGATAACTGACCTAGGCGAGCCAAGCAAGCTCATTGGGATTGAGATCACTTGCAATAGAACAAAAGGAACTTTACATATCTTGCAGACAAGATACATTGAAGCAATGCTTGAACAATACGGCATGCAGGATGCAAACCCTGTGAGTATGCCCCTGGACAAAAACATTAAGCTCCAAGCTCCAAAAGATAAGAGTGAAAAAGGGAAAAACCATGGAAATTATACATCACTGATGGGTTCATTGATGTATGCTGCGATAGGCACATGCCCTGATATAGCATATTCAGTCAACAGGCTGTGTTTGTTCAATAGTAATCCTGACTTGCAGCACTGGGTAGCAGCAAAACGTGTACTCCAATATCTAAAAGGGACAAAGTACTTGGGGCTGTCATATAACAAAGAGAAACCCACAGAAGAATTTTGTGGTTATACCAATGCAAGCCTTGGAAGTAATTATGACAGGACTTCCACAAGCAGTATCATGTTCCTTTCCCATGGTGGAGTGATTAAGTGGAGCTTGTGAAAAGAGCACACAGTCACAACCAGCACCACAGAATCTGAATTTATGGCCCTTGTACATGCTATACATACTGCAATTTGGTTAAGAAACTTACATTTTGAGCTCAGGTATCAACCCAATAAACCAACAATGATCTTCAGGGATAACCAATCTGCTATCGCAATTGTGACAGACAGTAAATTCCACGAAAGGTCAAGTCACTTTCAATTGAAATATCTAAACGTTCGTCAGCATATGCAGAATGGTACAGTCAAAGTCATGAACTGTCCTGGGGATGAAATGACAGCAGATATACTGACAAAACCTCTTGAAAGAGGCAAACATGATCAATTCACATCCGCACTAGGCCTCCAATCAGCTTAAGGGGGAGTGTTGGAGTGACGTAGACACAAACATATATAAGCTACACTCAACCTACCACTACACTGAATATAATCACTCATCTAATCAATTGAATTAGATGAGCAATAGAGTATCTTCATATATTAGACAGAACATAGCTTAGGAGACAATAGAGATTTCTTGGTTCTCGCTCCCCATCATCTGTGTGACCTCCAAGAAGGGGTGCCCTAGGCCTGGGAGTGATGGGGTAACAAGGTGTCATCCCCAGTACAGAGGCATGTGTACAGTTCAGTAACCACGATTCATAAAGGGAAGGAACGTCAAGACGTATTCAAGAGTTGGATTGGCCATGTTGAGGTTTCTGCATTTCTTCCAGCCAGTTTTTGATGTATCCACAGTCCCACTGTCCCTTTTCCAAAGTGTAAACTAGTATTCAATATGATCTGGTTCATGATGCTAAGCATCACATTGATCATGTAGAACTAATTGGTACAGGTGGGACAGCTAGTTATCCTTCCTCAACAACGTTGCACATGAACTGATTTGGCCAATCAGGAGAATGGGAAGGTGAAGCTCATTCACTGGGGGTGATCCAGTCATTTCTGTGCAACATTTGTGAACCAGAGCCACCATCCTTCCATCATATTGCTGATAGTTACGGATGTGGATGTGGTTTGCATGTACACTATTACTAGGTATAGCAGCGATTATGAGCCAACAAATACTGCATGCCTACAAGGATCAATAAACTGATGCCCTGACTTTGCCTTGATCGCAGGATTGTAAGAGCAGTATTTACACCATCTCAATAACCCCTTGGAGACCTGGAATGCCTTACCACCTGAACTAGGATGCAAATGATCTCCCCAGGGTTTCTGGTAGGCCCTGCAATACCTCCCTATGTTTGGGAAATCAAATTTGAGTACTAGGGTGTATAACACAGATTTCACCATGAAACTATCTAAACTCTATGAGTCTAAATTCTGTTTTACCCTGAGACTGAAGTAGGGTACCAGTGAGAAGCTGAGGCTATGAAGTTAAGAGCGAGGGTTGGAGTGAATATCACATTGTGGTACCAACATATCCAGTGTTGGTCTGACAAAACTTGCAGAGTAGAAGGTGGTTGTTTTCCATGGTGAGTCTGTAACTGAATGTCGAAAAGTATCCCAGGAAAAGGGTGAAGACACAATATCCCATGCAATCTCATTGACTGAGTGTATAGTTAAATGCAGAAACCACATCCACCAAATGATCTCAACTCAACAAATCAACAAAGGGATGACATGTTCTCGTTCTGAACTGGTGCAACAGCCACGCTAACCATATTTCTTAAGAGAATCATCCTTACCATCACTAAGGGAGTCATATACAATCTTCCCCCCCTCAAAGGGGTAATATCATGATGATCATCAAAAAAGGGAAGGAAAGGAATGCTGCACATCATGCAATGTGCAGTGCAGGCACGGATAAGTGCAAATGGTCACATGAAACATGAGCGTGATCTCTATGTAGGTTACTCAGTCCTGCAGGGAGGGCATCTGTTGCAAATACATGAGTTGACTCCAAGCAACCCTGTAAGAAGACCAGTTACTCGCATTCCTTAATAATGTGGTAGTCTATGTCCGGGCCTATAAGTATTTAATGTCCTACTTACAGTGGACAAATTGGAACTACACCTCACCAAAGCCTCAGGTAGTACTATCCAGGGATGCTACAATATGGACTTCCCTCTTAATCAGTCTTGTTGCTTTGTGGCAGAGAAGCTGCACATATAAATCACATGAATTAGTTTATCTGTGACCCCACAGATGGCTGATTGCAATTGCCTCGACATTACCTCTCACAGAAGGCTAAGACTTGTTCTCAACTTCTTGGTAAGTCACATTGTAGTTGATGACTTTGATATGTCGGTTTTGATCATACTCATGAGTCTAAAAGCAGATGACAGGTTTGTCCCTAATGATGCTTTATTGGTGTCTGACAGTCACCAAAAGTGAGTGCAATGTTACCTAGGGTTTCAGTTTAGAAAGTTACGTATTATTTAGCAAGGTGCAGTTAATGTGCACTGTGATCCATTGCAGCGACCTAGACCCAGGCCATTAATGGTGTATCGTGGTGAATGAATCAGAGGCAGTGACTTGATGCCCAAAGTGCTGAGTTGGGTTCCCACACTGGCTATATCCGAATGTTACTATTTCGGTGTCTCTGGTTGACAGCCTGAATCCAGGCCGTGTCCATGAGCAAAAGTAACGGCATGCGACCAGAACTTGCAGGCCAAGATTTTGGGCTTCCATTGACTTAGGAGTAAACATAGAAGTTCAAGAATGATAAGGCGGTTGGAAGTGAAGCACACCAGGGTCAGGTCCTCGTCAATCAGTACCACATAGATAAGTGTTAGTTTTGATAAACAAGTCAGGTACTATCTGGGCAAGTGGCATATATTCTCGTCAGGGACCCTTGGCCAAAGATAACAAGAATGCTCCCTAGAGATTATTGATGTCCATGTAGTAGGGTCTGGAGTATTACTGGAGTGCACTAGGACAAGTTGCCAGTTTAGGACATAACCAACTGGACGGCGTCCCACCCTCTAGGGACATGTGTTTGAGAAGTGGCATGCTACAGAGTACACCTCAGTCACCACTTTTCAGTGGCAATAAAGGCTCTTCGAGACAGGTCTAAAAATAGACATGTCTTATCAGACCTCAATTATAGCTCTGCCAAGTATCTCCAGCACTACTTCTGTAGTCTTCCCAATGTTCTGGCCTCGTTTCGTGTCTTGCAGAACCTCAATCATAGCTCTGCCACACATCATCAGTACTGCCTGTATGGTCTCACTCACCCACAATTTACCTGCCTTCGGGCCTCATCACAACTTCACTTGGAGTCTTGTAGAACCTCAATTGTAGCTCCATTACACATCTCTAGGTCTCGTCTTTGTGGTTTCATTCACCCACTGTTCATGTATTTATTCTTCCAGTTATAACAGAGGCAGCCTATACTGTTCGCAACACCGTCCACTCCGCTGCACAAGGTTCAGCACCATTTCATGCATCCACAGCCAGGTACACGAAGAGCCCAAGTGGTCACAACAGGGCTCGGACACCATTTCAAAAGTCCAAGGCATCCTAGGGACAAATGAAAGACCCAAACACTCATTCCTGTTCTGATACTCAATATCAGGCGTTGTCAACTACTTGCCAGACTCCATAAACTCAAACCCAAGGCATCCAAATTGTTAGAGAATCAAGATGACCCCTCCCATGATGAAATACTGACCAATGACATTGAGATGGATGATGACAGCACATTCTTTAATCCGATGGACCTGGATTACATCCCTAGTGATGGAGAAGATTGTTCACATTCATCACCGATGGAAGAGGATGTTTTTGCCAAGGTAGATGTTCCCAAGGAGAAGATTACAGTCAATCTGGGTCAGCGATGTATCCTCCTGGATCCTCCAGTATATTGGCTGTATACATCATGGAAGGCACTGATTTCAACTCTCATTGAATCTTATCAACATTATGTATCCCAAACATTAGCAAAGCCTCTATCCAAACCTCCCCCGTCCCTTTCCTTGTGCAGACAGGCCACGTGCACATGAAAGACCTTGCAATTACTTTGCCTTTTTTCGATTGTAAGTCCATCTCACATGGAAAGTTTCAATGATACAGGTCTCATGGCACTGATATGCTGCCATGACATCCTGCTTTTTATCGCCAACATAGATTCCCCTGGAGAGCAGCAGAAATATGCACTGGTGTTGATCACCCATTTGTTTTCACTCTTGCCTTTGCATGCCACGGTTGTGGTTTTTTATGATGTCAGTTGTGTTCTACACCAGACACTGTTGCTTGTATGCTGCCAATGTAACCATATCACCATTGTTTGCTCATTTGTTGGCAGTATAACATCATTCTGGAGGAAGTTATTCGATCTCTGCAGTTTGCAAATACTACAATGCATGCTTATGGGCATGAATAGGCATGTCAATTAATCTACAATCCATGGTTGATCACAGAACTAGGACTTTCCAATGGGAAAGGGACCGAGCGACTGTGGTCTCGACTGATCAAATTAATTGGGATTGAATGCTAAATACAGTACTTAATCCCTACACTACCCTAGCATCAGCATTGTACACTGAGCAACAAAACTGTTGCAATGTTAGTTATAGTTGTAAAGATTGGTTAATATCTCATGGTACATTGATGCTGGATCCTCAAACCTAGATATCATTAGAAAGCCATGATAAAGGGCTTTCCAAACATATATATATTGATTAT
>JBBPTW010000097.1:0-34559 GCA_038094575.1 Phylloporus cf. nigrescens | reverse complement strand
GTACCAAAGGTTATTAGCCTTGGTAGTAAAGGTAGTAGGAAAAAGATGAAGTTATATCTCAAGAAGCTGGGAGGTAGAAGGTGTGAAACATTAGAAGTGAATAGGCCTTATAGTAAGCTTTTTTGAGAGTAGAAACAATAGAAGACTAGGTAAGCAGGGATTGTAGTACTGGAGTAGGAAGTAGGCAAGGTGAAATGGGCATAGGTGGTGGAGTGTCTGGCCTGACTCAGCACGATTTCATTTTCGTGCAGGTCAGCACCTCTCCTTCAGGTGTGAGCACCTCGAGCAGGTGTGGTTGGGTGGCCCCTGGCAAACTTCTTTCACCTTTGCATACTTGATGCACAGCTCGGTGTGCGTGATCGTTCCAGCGAATGCGGTCGGCGACACCTTCTTGGTGGGAGGGATTTCTTCTTCTTCGCCATCGTCTTCGTTTTCATCATCGTCGTCTTCTACGACGGGGCGAGCTCGCTGTTCAAACCGGTTAGTACTCGACCAGAGTCGGTACCAGTGACCACGTACCTTGATACAAACTGGGCGTGAGGGCCCAGCCTCAGGGATTTCAGTGGTCATCGTCACTGCTGGACGCCTGTCGACGACGACCACTCACTGCGTCGTCCCCTTGCTTGCTTCCGGTGTCTTCTCAACAGCCGGGTCCGTCTGCGCCTTCATGCGTTCTTGCTCTTCCCGTTGTCGACACGCCTCGTCTTCCTCAGCCCATTGGCGGTGCGCTTTGATCTCTTCGCGCCATTTGTCGGATATCTTCTGAACCACTTCCATGCCGGTGACAATGCGCCCTTCAATGCGAGCCTCTGCGCCATGCTCGTGCGCCTGGCGCAGGCAATCCTGTAAATCCTTCTGAGAAAATGGTTAATATGACTAAACACAAGCGAGAAATTCTGTCACGTACCAAGACGCCGTCCCACCTTGTTAGCCACATCTCTTGCTCCTCGTGGAGCGTCTCCTTGTCATCCGGGATTGAGAGAGCCTCGGTGTAGACCCGTTCACCAGCCATCTTGAGTGTGTGCGCTGCTTGGACGCATGCCGAGTTCAGATCCTCTTGGGAGTTGAGGGCGAGGATGTCGTTGATGGTGGAGTTGGCGGACATGGTGGTGAGAAGAGAGGAAGGGTGAGAGAGAGAAGTGAGAAAGATGTGATATGACGCATTGAGGTGAAACTCCACCGGCATTGTCGTGTTTCAAGGTCTGCCCTCAATACCCGGTCACGTGACTGACTGGGGACAGTCAGATTCTAAGTCCTCTGTGGATGTAGGAGCTCAGTGCTCCTTACATTTGTAGGGGCTTGTCCCCTGTCTTTCTAGGTTCCTATAGTGTCCAAGAGTGTCCTTCAAAACGTCCTTTAGTGTCCCACGTCTATCCGCTCGCAATCAAGTACGTATTTGTTTATCCCGGTACCGGACTAACACCAGACTACGTATCCGGTACATTATCTGGTCACTCATCTGGTCACTTGTTCTGCCCTCTACGTTTTATTTTTATTTTTATTTCTCTCTTACTTATATAGACTTATCGACCACCGTACGGACTAATCAGTCTTCGTATACCCGCATGGTTCATGAGCTCTTCGTACGTTTATTCTCTCTATTGAGTTCAGGTCATATCTCATCTCACTTCGTACCTTGATATCACCGGCACCGGACTCGAGCTGTCACTTAAATTCTAACTTCATATTTCGTTTCTTGATACCGTTGACAGTTGACTGATGCTGTCACTTTATTCACATCTGTACCTTAGTCGCAGGGTATGCCCGGACTATAAAAAATCTTGTACCTTGTTCCCAATGGATAGGTTTTTGGACCCCATCATTTGTCTCACTAAGTGTCAGAACTCTATTGTTGAGTCTTCATGGCGCTTTCCCTCATTGTTTGTCCTTTGTCTTCGTCGCTGTTTGTTCTATCCGCCTTATCCGGTATGCTATCTGGTACTGGAAACTACACATCCACTTCACTTACGAGTCTGGAATCGACCGAACTTGTCCATTTGCGCTCAGGTCTTCTTGTAGCAACACCTTCTCACTCTACCAACCTTATCAAGGAACCCCTGGGACGAGTCTAACTCGCACCCAACCCTTTTAACATCACCCAACTTTTATCTTTCTTATAACGCTTCCACTTTCACTCGAGGCAATGCCTTGGTCAACAGATCAGCAGGCATTTGATCTGTAGAAAGGAAAGTAGAAGATATGATACCCTTCTCAACCATATCTCAAAGCCAGAACCAGCAGAAATCCAGTTGCTTCATGTGTCCATGATGCTCTGGATGCTTCGCTACCTGAACGGCAGATTGATTGTCCATCTGTAGTAATGATGTGGGCGCAATGGAAAACCCAAGTTCCTCAAGAAGGCATCACATCCAGATGATCTCCTTGCCAGCTTCACAAGCAGCAATGTACTCCGCTTCAGTGGTAGACAGAGCAACAAGTGTCTGCCACTTTGATATCCAAGAAACAGCACCAGTGCCAATCTTGACAACAAATGTGCCAGTAGACCGTCCAGTATCCATACATCCACCATAATTGGAATCAGAGTAAGTGGTAAATGCTTTAGAGGTGGTAGGATCAGAAGAATAGGTAATGGCATAATCAAGGGTACCCTTGATGTAGCGGAAAACATGCTTGACAGTGTTCCAATGAGGTATTCCTGGATTAGAGATATAGGATGCGAGTTTGCCAGCAGCATAAGCAATATCAGGTCAAGTGGTGCAGGAGAGATACTACCAACAACCAACAGCACCTCTATAATCGACGGATTTCATGAAAGCGCGCTTATCTGCTGTACCAGGAGCCTGATCACAAGCAAGGCAAAGGCCAGGATCCATGGGTGTGGTGACAGGCTTGCAATCTGCCATGGCAAAGTGAGACAGCATATCAATGCAATACTGACGCTAGAAGATGCGAATGGAGCGATTTGGGTGATCTCGATCGATCTTGATGCCCAGGATCTTCTTAGTTGAATCAAGATCACGCACTTTGAAGTGCTTATGCAGATCGTCCATAGTGCGCTTGATTACATTCAAGGATTCAGATACAAAGGTCATGTCATCAACAAAGACAGGGAGAATGATGTGGACATTGTCCCAGGTGTAGATATAGACTGCAGTATCGGAATAGGTACGTTTATAGCCAATAGATTGGAGAACAGTGTGCATCTTTGTATTCCACCGGTTTCCACCCTGCTTAGTGCCATAGACAGCCTTGTTCAGCTTGCAAACAAGTTCTCTGGGGTCACCTTCCAGAAATCCTTCAGGCTGCTCCATATAGACATCACAGTCGATTTTGCTGTTCAAATAAGCATATGAGATGTCAACAGATCAGAGATGGAGATCATGAATAGCAGCTAAGGCTGGGATAATGCGAAGTGTTGGCAAGCAAACAGTAGGGGCAAAGACCTCTAGATATTCGAATCCAGGATGCTAATTGAATGTCTAAGCAACAAGACGTCCCTTGTATCACTCAAAAGAGCTATCAGCATGGAACCTTTTGGTAAATACACACTTGGATCCAATCACAGGACGTCCAGATGGTCTGGGAATGAGGGACCAGGTACCATTTGATTTGCAGGCAGCCAACTCCTCAAGCACAGCCTGACGCCATTCATCAGCATCTTCTCTCTTCATTGCTTGCACAAAGGTTCTGGGGAAGGTCTTTTTGACAGAGAGAGAAACAATGTCTGCATCCTCATTGTCCTCATCAGACTTGTTAATGAGTTGAGCTGGACTCAGCTTCCACCATTCTCTAGGAGGATTCTAGTGTCTTCCAGGGAGTCTAGCACCAATACCAATTGAACTATGGGCCAGAATGGAAGGCTGAGGAAGTGGAGATGGAGGTGGAGTAGGTGCTGGAGTGGCTGGAGGCGAAGCAGGTGGTTGATCATGTCCATCAGGATGATGCTCCCCTCCAGGAGCAGGCAGCTGTGGAGCTATAGGACCACTAGGGTTCTCAACTTCATCATAAAGAGTGGGTGCCATATAGGGTGGAGTTGGGGCACGAGGAGGTATATCAGATTGCTGAGGATGATGCATCCGAGATAGGAAATAGCATTCATCAAAATCAGCTTGTTCTGATATGATGGTGTGCTTGGTGGTTGGGTTGTAGAATTTCCATCCCTTATAACCTTGGGGGTAACCAATGAAGACGCATTTCTCATAGTGAGAAGACAGTGCATTGTGCTTATCCTTCTGCAAATGCACATAAGCAATGCATCCTCACACCCTGAGATGTGATACATCAGGTTTGTGTCCATTCCAAAGCTGATAAGGAGTGGCATTGTCAATAGCAGAAGTAGGACATCTGTTCCAGACATGGACAAGAGCAGCAAGTACTTCGCCCCAGAAGGCCATAGGAAGGCCAGCACTTCTTATATGACACCTCATCGCCATTGGCTGCGCAATTATATTCCAAAATGCATACCAATCAAATTGGCAGACAACACCATGGTTTATTCTGCTGGAGTTGGGTCTGTAGTCTTTAATTCAATTATTGAGGGAAGGAGTGCTAGAGCGGTCAAGTTTACTCATGTCCTGCATGTCCCTGATCTCAGAAACAATCTCCTCTTAGTCCTGTACTTAACTCACCATTCTGGCTTTCTTGTCAATATCAATTCCACCCATATGGTCTTCTCTCGTCCTCCTGGGCCACCACTCTTTATGGTGACCATCAATGGCAACAATGCTGCATTCTTGGATGGTACTACAGCTTCTGTTAGTGAACAAGTGCACTCTGCAGTCACAGTTCCGCTTGATCTCACTCTCTGGCATTGTTGTCTGACACATCACAATATGGCAGGTGTGAAAGCACTGATTGAGCGCAATCTCATTACTGGATTGAAATTGGATGTCAAGACTCTGCCTGATTCTGTCTGCGAGCCTTGCTTGGCTGGCAAGATGCACACAAATCCATTTCCATCTTCAGAATGGTGTGCTTCTCGACCTCTTGAGCTTGTCCATATGGATCTACATGAAGTACCCTACAGAACATTCTTTGGCTGTCACTATTGGGTTACTTTCATTGATGACTACTCAAGATATTGCTTTGTGATGCCATTGCGAGCCAAATCGGACGTTTTCGACGCTTTCAAGCAGTTCAAAGCCTATGCTGAGAACCAGACTGAGCACAAACTGAAGACCTTGAGGGACGACAAAGAAGGGGAGTATATGAGCAATGCTATGCTCCATTTCACCACTCAGTCCGGCATAGAGCAACAGCATACTGTTCGTGCTCATCCTTAGCAAAATGGTGTTGTAGAACACACTAATCGTGTCTTGGCTGAGCGCATTACTGCCATGCTCGATGAATCTGGCGCACCTGAGTCTACATTCCAATCAAGATCAGCATTGAGCTGAATTGAGGAGGAGGTAGGGTTGGAGAAATCACTGAAACGAATACTCGCATTTCCTGCATGTTCAACAACATCCTTGGCATTCTTGGAGGCAGCAGAGGCGACATTGGTAGCAGCAGAAGTGGGTGAGGTGGAGGCAGGGTTGTTAGCAGCGGTCTGGGCCTGATTAGGCTTTTTTCCCTTGCACTTAGAGTTCTTGTAGTTATCCCTAGCATGTTGCAATGCGAAGCACTTGCAAGAACAATGACCAGATTTGTCACAGAAGATACAGGGGAGATTTGGGTTGCAAGAACAAGAGGGAGTGCCAGCAGAGAGGACAGAGTTGGAAGAGATGGGTTCAGAGCCATCAGGACGAGGGTGACGATTGATTTCCTCTGTTTGGAAGGCAGCTTTGACCTTCTTCTTGTTGAGATCAGTGAGAAGTGCAAGTGAAGAGGTGAAGTGGTAGAAATCAGGACCAAGGGCACGAATCATGGCCATACAAGCGAGCTCATCATTGAGTTTGGTCAATGTAAAGGTAGAATCGTGCAGTTCCTGAATTCTAGCCATTCCTTGCTCAACTCTGACAGTCAAGGCAGTAAGGGACTCCTCAGAACGCTTCCTGATGCTAAAGAATTCATCATAGGCAACAAAGCGAGTTCCAAGCTTTTGTTGGACATAGAGGGTTTGAAAAGCAATCCAAGCAGCAGTAGGGTCGTCCTAATGCTTCTTAATATGAATGTGCTGGTCAGGAGCGACGTTGAGCAAGAGTTCACCAGCAGCCTTGTCCTGCTTGACATCCCAGGCATCCTGATCCACACCAGCTGCTGTAGGACAAGATTCCTTGCCATCCACAAGCCTCCAGAGGCCCTTGAAACGAAAAAGAGCCTTCATTTCATCGCTCCAAGTGTTGTAATTGGTGTCATTCAGTGGCTGAATGTGATGGTGGGGTTGTTGTTCAGAAGACATTGCAAGAAAGTGAATAGGAGCTCCAAGATATAGGGGTCTATAAGAATTCCAAGCATTGTAGAGTGACGAGATCAAGAGATAGTGACGAGCTGACAATTGGGACGGATAGATGGGACCCAGTGGAGGATGTTTGCTTATAGGCAGGACAGAGATTGTGGGGCAGGGTGAGGAGATATAGGCCAATGTTGGGAAAAGGGGTACTCCAGAAAGATGATGCTGTTGAGAGATAATGCGGTCAGATTTTTACCAATATGTAGATGTGTTCCAAACCGAAATGAGGCATAGAAGACGATAGAGACCAGAATGAGGTCAATTGACTGAGTGGTTGATGAGTTATGATAGGAAAAAAGTGGCTGATAGCACACTAGAAGGTCAAGATGCTTTTCAATGGTATAAACTGATATTCTCTCAATGGATCAACATGAAAATTGAGCCAGGTATGAATTTGATGATGGGGAATCGAATGGTGATATCAATGAGGCTTAGATCTGTGTTGATGTTGCGTGATAAGGATTAGAGTGCAAGGCTCATAACCTATTAAGGGCTCTAGAAGTGTTGGGTGTTCTCAGGACGCTCAGGGAACCAGTTCTGAAGTTCACTGTGAATAACCAAGGATATATTGAGAGGATATAAAGGATGTACAGACCTGGAGTCCACTGTGAGTAACCAAGGAGGAAAGAACAGTGGACTTGTAGGATAAGTGCAGTTCTGGAATAACAAGTATAAACAAATGAGCCACAATAAATGTGAATGTAATAAGGGTCGCTTCTATATGGGTAGAGCGACCACATTAAGGTGAATCAACTAGAAAAAGTGGTGAGTATCTAAAGTGACCATAGGGAATTCAATGGGAGCAGTTAGAAGATCAACACAGCATTCAAAGAGTGCCAAATCACAAATCTTGACAAGAAGGGGACATTTTTTCTTTACCACAGCCTTCATACCAGCTTTCTTTAGGTGATAGCACATGGTTTGTGGAGAGATGGATTGGTTCTTGACATTCTGAAGAGTAGTAGTCACCTGGACAGCATTTTCAGCCTTGCCAGTTCCAATAAGCTAAATAGTATGGCATATATCAGTAGGAGTTATGATGGAAGAATGACCACCAGAGAACTTGACAAGATCAGGATGAAGTTTAGACCTAACTCTACTGACAGTAGAGTGGTTTAGGCCAGTAGCAACAGAGATCTGATAAGTGGATTGACCCAGATCCAAGAAAATAATGATTTGATTGGTTTGATCAAAAGATAGTGGTTTCATAATAATGGAAGTGGAAAAAGAGTGGTGTGATGGCTTGTTTGTACCTTGTTGAACTTGTTGTACATCACATGATCAATTGATTATATAATAATATGACAGAACATATTAATTTGATACTTTGTTAAGTTAGCAACAAAACTGTTGCAATGAGTAGCTGTCATCAATTGTTGAATATTTCGTTACTGAGAAAGAATTACATAATCAATGTATATATTTTTGGAAAGCCCTGTATCATGGCTTTCTAATGAGATCTTGGTTTGAGGATCCAGCATCAATGTACCATGAGATATTAATCAATCTTTACAACCATGGCTAACATTGCAACAGTTTTGTTGCTCAGTATATGCTTCTCTTCCATTTGATATGCCACATGGCTATACCCTTATGACTCACCCCTTATTCCTCTTATCTATTCATTTCCATCACCAGGCTATGCTAACCAGTGCTGCCACACAGACAGCCTTCTATTTCATATTACTTATCTTCACTACCTTTATTATAACTCACAGTAACTTATCTGATGGACACTGCTTTTTACTTCTTATGATATATAACATGTACAAATAGAATCACATATGTACAAACCCCTAGGTAGTATATAAACCCCCAGAGCCCAACTGGAGCCCCCAGTCTGGTTCTCTTGTTCTTCTCCTTCAACAAAGGGATACTAGACTTAAAACTCTTTTCCTTTTTTTTCTTCTTTATGACCAAGATAGACTGCTGGTCATTTCTTTTGGAACACTCCTTTACTGAAGTTGTTATATTAGAACCAGACTACCTATGACCCCCTATCTACATAACCTGGTCAATGCCACCACTCACAAGTATATCACTCCCACTTCATACCACATAGCCAACACTAGCTCAACCCAGTGACTAGTGCTCTACACACTCCATTACACCCTTACCCCCCACAGCCCTTCTTCATTGAAAGATCACTTGAGCCCCGTGCCACTTGCAAACTATGAGGTCTCTATAGTATCTCTATTAGTAAAGAATCTCTGGTGGGGGGGAAATCAGAAGTTAGGAGTAGCAGGATCCTCAAGGTCCTTGGTAAATTCTTTGGCCTCTACTGATGACTCTTTTTTTCAGAGGCTAAAAGAGATCCTCAGAGAAGATCTTCCTCTTAAAGTGTTTCATGCCTGTCTTTCCTCTTCTTTCAGTCAGGAGAGCATAACAACAGATCTGAAGCATAACCCCAATAACACAGGTGGAGGGTATTTGTCACCCCTGCCATAGCAAAGGCATACTTCCCCCCTGCTTGGCAGGAACTAGAAAGGAAGGGATTGTAGAAGACTGATATCCTTACAAAAGTCTTTATGGAACCAATAACTTTTGGAGATGAGTAGCCAGGAGTCATTAGGATAAACAGAAAGGAGCAGGAAGAACTGGTGCTAGTACAAAAAGCACCTAAACACCACCGCCGTTTTAAAAAAATCAAAAGATCTAGAGGTGGTGAGCTGAATGGTTTTAGCAGAATTGAACTCCAGCCTAGATACTTGCTGAAGAAGCTGAAGTAGTACTGTTAGGAGGAATAGAATTTGATTTATTCTTGTTGCAGGTCCTTCACCACATTTAAAGGAACACATCAGAACAAGAAGCCATATCCTGATTGAGTTTTCCAAAACCTTTGTGTTTGCTCTCATCACTCTCTATATTCTCTACAAGGCCTTTGAAAGGCTTTTCAACTATCATTGGCCTGCTAAGTACTGAATTCAAATCAGGACCCTCTGCTTGATGCTAGATGTCAAGGATACCACATAGCAACAAGCCATCAATGCTTGGGAAGACAAAGTTACAGTCAACAAGTGAAGCTAAAGACCTTGCTCCCATGCCACCTATCCATAAACTTAGAAAAACAATATGTTGAAAGAAGAATCAGGATCAGCCTCCATGCTGCTCAAGGAGATGCTTGCTGCATTGAGTGAAGCCACACTTCACAGGAACCAAGAAGTGGTGGAACTCACTATGCAGCTTACATTCTATCTAGAGTGCATACATATTCAAATTGAAAAACAGTTCATTGTAATTAACATGCAGATGAATGCTCTAACCAGGCTGCAGTCAGAGAAGGACTCCCTGCAGGATAATCTTAATGAACTTGACCAACAGCTGGCCACTATCCCTTAGGCTTCAGGATCAAGCACAGGCCCCACATACTCCTCATGGGAGGTCAAACTAAATAAGACCATTTTAGACCTCAGCAAGTTCAGTGAAACATGGGGCCATGTCTTTGAAAAATGGTGGATATGTGTGCTAATTTGGTGGCAGGTGAACCCAACTGTGCTAGTAGGCTCCAATGGGGTGCAGGCAGTGCTAACCAGAATGGAAGAAGGCAGTGCAGGGACCTTTGCCTGGTCTCAATTAATGAGAATGGTAAAAGGGGAGCTTCTGAGCTGGAACACATTCAAGGCTCTCATTATTATCCAATTCCAGTCCTTCAATGAACAGAAGTGGAACTGGAAGGCCATACAGTCCCTTCACCAAGGCACAGGGTTGCTAGAGAGCTTTCTCACTAGGTTTGAGATCTATAAAGCCCTAACTGGCTATAAGGAAGGTCAATTAATCGGGCTGCTAGAAAAAGGCGCCAATTCTGACTTAATTGAGAAGATTGTCGTCAGATTGGGACATATCACAAGTTTAAAGGAACTTAAATCTCAGCTCTGAGAGCTAGGAGCCCATAAACAATTGCTGAAATACATGAAAGCTAGCATTACCAACAGGGAAGGTTAACAGCAGACCCAGGTCTCTACTAGGGATCCCAACACTATGGATGTAAATGTGCTACACACAGGCACCAGATGTTGGAATTGCCAAGGAACAAACAGACATGAGTTGTCTAAATGTCAGAAACCAAAGATACAATGTCCAGACTACAAATTCCATGGAGGCAGATATAGAAAAGGGTGCAGAAGGTTTAAAGGAACTGTGCTTCAAAACAAGAATAGGAAAGGACAGCACAGAAACGTCCAGGCTGCAGATCAGGGCAAGGACCTTGATTGGAACGGTCAAGCCTTTATTCAGGAAATATTCCAGAATGACATTAAACTTAACTCCAGCAACAGCCTGTCTCAGGGGGACATTAAACCTAAGGCTAATAAGTTACAACAGAGTGCAAAGCCAGGCCACTGGGCCAACCATATTCAGGAAATGGAACTTGATGAGGCATGAGCACGGTTCAAAGATTATGAAGCCATTGCTAAAGCTTACAAGTTGGATTTTTAATTACATCCAAATCTGACATAGGGCAGAAGAGGGCTTCTTTTAATTGCTATGTATGTCTTCCAATCGAGTTGGAGGATGAATGGTCTAATATTAAATCTATAATATCTATTTCAAATTTACCCACAAAGAGGACCAATCTTGATAGTTGGCTCACCAGAGAGGTTACACCTGGGCTTAATTCCTTTTTAATCAAAAAACACAACTCTGCACTCTTAGAAAATGCCCTAGTTAGGACAATGGCATTTAAATGGGAAATAAATCTAAAGATATGACTAAGGCCAGTAAAGAATAAACATGCCCTGTTCTTCTCTGTAGAAGCACTGCTAGACAGTGAAGCCAATGCAGTCTTTATAGACAAATCATGGGCAAATGCCAGGAATATCCCACTCTTTAAATTAGAAAAGCCAATACCAGTTTTCAATGTGGGCAGTAGTTCAAACTTGGCTGGGAGGATCACCCATGCTGCAGAACTTGTGATAGAGTTCAAAGGACCTTGGAAATGTATCACAGCAGAAGTTACAGACCTTAGCAAGAATGCTTTCATTCTCAGGTACATATGACTTCAGATGCACAATTCTACTGTGGATTGGACTACAGGGGAACCTGCAGAAACCAAGGTCAAAAAGACCCCAGAATAATTGGTACTGTCTCAGTTCCACAAATATATCAATGTCTTCTCCAAGAGAGAGTTGGAGTGGATGTCCATTAGAAAATCATGGAATCACACAATAGATTTAAAAGAAGACTGTGCCTAAGAAAGAACCATTGATATGCTTATTTCTGCAGAAATAGGAGGAAGTGTCAGCCTTTATTGATGATCAGCTAAAAAAAAAGGGTATATTCATCTCTCCAAATCAGAACAAACCAGTCCAGTCTTCTTCATGCCAAAGAAAGATGACTGGAAGTGAATGGTACAGGATTACCATTACCTCAATGAGGGAACTATCAAAAACAATTACTCTTTGCTGCTTATCTCACAGCTTGTTAACAAGCTCAGAGACATAAAGATGTTCACAAAAATGAATCTTAGATGGGGATGCAACAATGTCCACATTAAGCATGGAGACAAGTGAAAGGCTGCTTTCATCTGCCATCATGGTTTGATTGAACCTCTAGTTATGTATTTCAGACTCTACAGCTCCCTCACCACCTTCTAAACCATAATGAACGAGCTGTTCATAGACATGGATAATATGGTCATGGTATACATCAATGACATAATGATCTTCACAAAAACAATAGATAAAGCAAAGTACAACACCATAGTACTTGAGATACTGTGCTGCTTAGAAGAAAATGATCTATTTCTGAAGCCAGAAAAGTACTCATTCCATCAGTTGCAGGTAGAGTTCCTTAATATGATTGTTGGAAAAGATAGGATAAAAATGAATCAATCAAAAGTAAAAGCAATAACAGAGTGGTTGCAGCTGACTACCGTAAAAGGAGTTAGAAGCTTTTTGGGCCTAGTCAACTTCTATAGAAGATTTATCAAGGACTGTGCTAAGGTCACACATTCACTATATGATCTTACAAAGAAGAACATTAGCTTTAAATGGGATAATGCCACAGATCAAGCATTTAACACACTGAAGCAAGCCTTTATGACCACACCCATTTTAGCATTCCCAGATATAGACAACAAGTATCATCTGAAATGTAACATATTGGACTATATCACAGGGATAGTTCTATCTATAGAAAAAAATAACTGTTGACATCCAGTTACCTTCTACAGCCACTCTATGATACCACTGGAGCAGAACTACCAAGTTGCAGACAAAGAGATATTGAGTGTCATCCATGCATTAGAGCAATGGTGACACTACCTCAAAGGTACACATCACCAATTTGAGATATGAAATGACCATGTTAATCTTTAGTGATACATAATGAGATAGGATCTCACACACAGACAAGTCTGATGGGCACAATATCTATTCAGGTTCCATATGAAATGGTATCATAAGCCAGGAACCACTATGAAAAAGGCTGACGTATTGTTCTACTAAAAGGACCATAGAGTTGGGGTCAAGCATAACAATAAATGTGTGTTAGTTATAGCACCCAAAATGCTGTTTTTTCAGGACCAGATCTCTACTGTGACAATTCAGGATGAAGAACACATATTAACAAATAAAATTCAAAAACAGCTTGCCCAGCTATTGGAGAATAATCTTCTAAAGCTGAAAACTCACAGATTTTCCCAGGATGAAACAGGCCTATACAGGAATGCAAAGGATGCTTGCTTTGTGCCTGTAGATCCACAGCTAAGGATGTAGATCATCTAAAAGCATTATGACATAACCATCACCAGACACTCCAGTTATGAAAAAACACTAGAAAATATAAAAAGAAACTTCACATGGCCAGGAATGCCATTACTTGTAAGGGAATGTATTGCTAGATATGACAAATGCCAGTGCATGAAAGGATCCAATCAGCCTCCAGCAGGCTTGCTGAACCCATTGGATGTACCCAATCAGCCCTGAGAACATATTTCAGCAGACTTCATCACAGATCTACCCAAATCCCATAGATTTGATATAATCTTGATGGTTATTGATAGATTCTTGAAAGAAGTTGTAGTGATCCCATCTCTCAAGATGAGCAGTGCCTTGGACACTGCCTTTCTATTCTTAGATCATGTCTGAAGGCATCACAGTCTTCCAAAAACAGTCACTTTGGACTAAGGATCTAGTTCACTGCACAAGTAATGCAGGAAATCAATCAGTGACTTGGTATCTCTTTGAAACTCAGCACCTCCTTCCATTTGCAAACAGATGAACAGATGGAGATAGTCAATAAAGAAGTTGTGAAGTTCCTGAGGAACTATTGCACAGATAAGCAAGATAAATAAGCTAATTGGCTTGCCATCATCCAGTTCTCCATTAATAATAGAAAACATAGCTCTCATGGCAGGACATCATTTGAGATAACAAAAATATTTAACCTGAGAATTGGCATAGAACTGCTTTTTCCTCAAACCAACAGAGCACCAGCTGCTTAGACATTTGAGAAAAACTGGACACAGATCTTTGACCAGGTCCAGGATGCATTAACAAAATCCCAGACAAAAATGAAGGTGAATACTAACAAGCATCGTAGTACTGCTTCAGCATATGCCATTGATGATCAAGTCTAGCTTTCAATTGAAAATCTCTGCTTGATGTGTGCCTTAAAGAAGCTATCTGAGAGGTGGCTTGGTCCATATATGATCATAGATCTGATTGGGACCAATGTAGTAAAATTAAAACTCCCACATTCTATGAGAATTTACCTAGTTGTAAATATTTCTAGGGTCAAACCTTATAGGAAAAGGTTAGAGGGCCAAACTGTTGATCACTCCGGACCAGTGCAAGTCACTAAGAACTAAGACAATGAATGGGAGGTCAACTATATTGCAGATTTGTGAATACATGAAAAACACCTAGAGTATCTTATTCACTGGAATGAATACAATGAGTTGGACCAGACATGGAAACTGCTCACCTATTTGGAACACACGCAAAATACAGTGTGCAACTTCCATAACTTCAACTCCTTGGTTCTATAAGCCCTATCCTTATCTCCACTGGACTTTCTTCTCCTATTTGGCAAAAGAGCTAATAACTACAATGTGCTAGCATAGCATGACATTCTCTTTAATTGCCTGAAAGTCAATCTTTAGCGAGAGTATAGTGTTATAGCTGCCAAACTCTTTTTACAGTGCTAGATGCATTTAGCTGTTTTTAACAACTCTAGATAAGTTATCCATTATTACCACAACACCCATGACTCTGGGCAGTTACCATGACACAGCCACAATTACATGACTTATCCCCAGAAGAATATATGAGATCTAATGATTTGCATGACTTAGGACCCTTATTTATTAATTTCCATCATGCTTCTCTTCTTTAATGGCTGTTCTGTCACCTTATGCTATGCTTCTTTTCCATTTGATATACCACATAGCTATACCCTTATGACTTATCCCTTATCTCTCTTATCTATTTATTTCCATCACAAGGCTATGCTAACCAGTGCTGCCACATGGACAGCCTTCTATTTCATATTACTTATCTTCACTACCTTCATTATAACTCACAGTAACTTATCTAATAGACACTGCTTTCTACTTCTTATGATATATAATATGTACAAATAGAACCACACATGTACAAACCCCTAGGTAGTATATAAACCTCCAGAGTCTGACTGAAGCCCCCAGTCTGGTTCTCTTGTTCTTCTCCTTCAACAGAGGGACACTAGACTTAAAACTCTTTTCTTTTTTCTTTTTCTTTATAACCAAGGTAGATTGTTGATTATTTCTTTTGGAACACTCCTTCACTACTGATATTCTAATGTTCTAACAGTAATATTTTAATAAAGATTTTAATAGTATTATAATATATTTATACTGTTTTAATAATATCTTAATAAGTATTCTAATATTCTGTTTATATTTTATTTATATCTTGATATGTTCATAAAATTCTAATAATATCTTTATAAGTGTTTTAATGTTCTGATTTTATTCTATTAGTATTTTGATATATTTATAGTATTCTGATAATATCTTGATATATAGTGACTTGAAAAAATATTTCAACAACTAATTAAAATATAGTACATAAAGTATACTGCAATTATTTATAAGAATATCACTTAATATTAATGAGTCAAAAGAAAGTACAAACAAATAACTACAAATCCACTTCTACATTGTATGATTTGGCTTAGGGGTCATTGAGATATAATCATTTTAAAACAGCAATATTATTGAAATAGTTCTTAAACTTTGGTAAAAATAGTAGAATTTGATGGAAATTAACTGATATATAATATTGTTTTGTTATACAAACAAAGATACATATATAAACTTTATGTCTGAGTTTGAAAATGTTTATATCTATGTATATATCACTTGAATTTCTGTTACAATTACTAAATAGTATTTTAATCTTCTAAGTTACTCTATATAAGAATATTACAAATTATCAATGGAGTGTTGGTTTGAAAATCATGGGAGAACATTATTGACTTATGACAATATTACTATAGCCAGTTATTTATTTATTTATAAATATATATATGATTATTATTATACTTACAAATGAAATAAAGTAATTGCAATGTACTTTATATACTGTATCTTAATTAGTTATTAAAATACTTTTTAAAGTCATTATATTATATATACTATTTATATATTTTATTATTGATTATTCAGCTGTATTCATAGCTCTTAATTAATCTATATAGATTAAGACTATATTATGGTAATAATAAATTACTTATCTACAATTAAGAAAATTAACCAAGTAGATCTATTTATTCTTTTTCTATGAAATTTTTTATTTTCTTTTTCTAATTTATAGTTATTCTTACTTACTAATATGTCATGTAGCAGTTATATAATTAACTGCATTTTCCATGCCATAACTTATTATTTACTTATGCTTTTCTTTCTTCTGGAATTTTTAACAACAACTCTATTTTTCAAATATCTTTTAAGACTGCTTAGAAATTATTTCACAATTTCTATACATGCTCTGGAACTTGAATAAGTAAATTTAGCCCATAGAATAAAATAGACAAATTTAACATTTAATCTATTATATCTACTAATAATTTTGTTGCTGTAAATTTTTATAAATAACTTCTTTAATTCTAGTAATGACCTAATCTTGTCTATAGGGATTCTAGAAATAATTTGCAGCCAGAATTAAATTATCTGCATGCTTTCTTGTTGTGCTACAAATAATTAGATAGACTTTTCACATAGTTGATTCATTTTAATTGTAGCCATTTTTATATCATTGTCTATATAAAACATACTATAATATATGATTCAATGAATCTTTATGGAGAATTTGTGGCAAGATCTATATGCTTTTTTATCAAGATTCAAATAACAAACACTAAAAGTATTAGTTACTTATATATAACAATAATATATAAACTTCAACAATATTTATATTATTTATTTTTTATAAATAAATTAGGATTATGTAAGGTCTTATTTTTCAATATATAAATTAGTAGTATCCTATATTTCTAAGAAGTTCTATTATATATTATGGTCATATAATCTATACTATGAGATAACATATAAAATATATAATACTATAATATATAGATTGATGATAAATTATAAATAGAAATGTAAATATATAATTAAAAGGTCAAGTTATGCACCAATGACATATGAAATCCATATACTATTATAATTTATTCTTTTTCTTTATCTATGGTTTCTTTAATTATTTTTGCACTTTATCTAATTGGATGCTATCTCCTTTTATTAATAACTTATTATATTCTATAGTGTTCTATGATCTTTTATTTGCTTTATTATTGACTAACCTGCCCTTACTATTCTTCAATATTCTATTGTCTTCTATGCTTATCAATTTTTGTTTTCTAACATTTTATAACTGTTCATGGCTTTGATATATACACTAAGCAACAAAACTATTACAATATAGTGAGGTGCAAAAGCATTCCAATAACTAATATTAACATGGTATGCTGTGTGCACCACAACACTCTGTGGGAATCATGCTTAGCTATAGTGAGCCAAATACATATACACACTCTTGGCTACCTACTGGTCATTGGATCACATGATTTGACCTACAAATGGCTGAGATATAGCCATTTCAAATCAGTAACTACATTGGAACAGTTTTGTATCTTTAGTTATAAACAGAGTATTTGGTATATATTAGTACTTGATATAGCCTCCTTTGGCTTTCAGCACTGCTTCAACCCTCCTAGGCATACTCTCAATCAATCCCTGACATACCTCAGCTAATATCTTTTTTCACTTCTCTTGAACTCTTCTTCACAACTTTTTTATTCCCTTAGAGGGGTGCTCATGCTTTACAAGCCTCCTTTTGAGATAAACCCAAAGATGTTCTATGAAGTTTAGGTCAGGAGACTATGCCGGCCACTCCATTACCCTAAATTCCTGCTTATCTAGCCACTCCTTGACCTTCTTGCACTTGTGCTTAAGATTATTGTCCTGCTAAAAGATAACATTAAAAGGATTAAGACCATAAAACTTCATAGAATTTATAAGTTCATTCTTCAAAGTTTGAAGGTAAAGATCACCATTTATCCTGCCATCAATCTTGGCAGCATATTTAATCCCATTTTAGCCCATGTAGGCTTATAATATCAAGAAATCTTCTTCAAACTTGATGATTTCTTGGACTAATTGTTATTAAGCCCCTCCTCTGGCTTTTTCCATGCCCATTTCTGCCCATCTGATCCAAGGTGATTGATTTTGATCTCATCAAATCAAATTACCTGCTTCCAGTCCTCTATAGTCTAATCTCTATGGACATAGGCTAAGTCTAACTAAGTCTTGCTATGTTTGGCAGAAAGTAGAGAGCATTTACACTTGACTACAGCTTTTATACCAGCCTTTTTCAAGTAATGGCATATAGTAGAAGGGTGGAGAAACTGGTTGGTGAGATTGGAGAGGTTTTTTGTTACCTGAACTGCATTTTCTACCTTATTACTAGAGATAAGATGAATAGCATACTGAACATTGGTAAAGGAAAGCTTGGTTGGATAACCTCCAATAGACTTTTGGAGGTCAGAACCCTTCATAGAACAAAGTCTAGAGATAGTAGCAATGCCAACACCTGTGCTAGAGGCAATAGAGCAAACAGAATGACCATTATTAAGATAAGAAAAGATAAGATTTTTCTAGATGATAGAAAGAGATCACATGATGGTGGTGGTTGAAAGACAAGAAGTGTGAGAACAATTTCAAACTCAGACATAATAAGCATATGTATATTTTTGTTTGTAGCACAAATACAAGCAAATATCCTATTATTTCATTGTTAATACAAAAAGGTACAAAACTGTTCCAATATAGTTACTGATCTGAAATGACTATATCTCAGCCATTTGTAGATCAAATCATGTGATCCAATAACCAGTAGGTAGTCAAGAGTGTGTACATGTATTTGGCTCACTATAGCTAAGTGTGATTCTCATGAAGTATTGTGGTGCACACAGCATACCATGTTAATGTTAGTTATTGGAATGCTTTTGCACCTCACTATATTAGCTATAGTTGTAATGATTGACTAATATCTCATAATACATTGATACTGGACCCTCAAATCTAGATATCATTAGAAAGCTATAATAATGTATGTTTCAAATATATATATATTACTTATATAATTCTTTCTTAGTAATAAAATATTCAACAATAAGAATCATATAAGCAATATGTATATATTTTTGGAACACTTTTTATTATGGCTTTCTAATAATACCAAGATCTAAGAATCCAGCATTAATATATAATAATAGATAGATGTGATTAATAACATTTATCTTTGAAAGAATAAGCAGAATCATACATATAATTAGAAAACAATCTACTTCAAGCTAGAAAAACAAGCCTACAAGCTTATAAATCTGGTTTGGCTTCAGAAAATATTTGTTTCAAGTATCAAACTGGATATTTGACTTGTGTATTACTAGATCAAATTGTACATATTCAAATACACCCTATGCTTTCTTTTCAAACTCATGCTTGCATAATATCAACTGTTTGACCATCAGTGTTGGTATCTCTTCACTCTTTGTTATATTCTTAACTAGCAAAAACATACTCTCTACTACCATTTTCTAGTATTTTTATAAGTTTTTACCTTTTTTTTGATATTCTTTTTGAACTTGCCTTTGAAGTTTCTTCAGATACCATCAAAGCTATCAGTTTTACTTTCTGTTTATCAGATGAATTATCTTATATAGCTAAATATCATATCATTTATGTACCTTTACTAGTTTTATTTTTTTTTTACCAGATATATTTGTTGATTTTTGATGGATTATAAGTACAAATAAGTTTACCTGTTCTATAGTGCTGTTTCTCTGATTACAAACCCTTTGCCCTTATTCAGAAACAAATTCCAATTCACTATTCTACTTCATGTCCTCTTCAATCAATATAACAGTTGCCCTTTAACTCAAGATAACATATTGTATCTTGTCATTATTTATTATCAAACCATATATAATATGTGCCACATGCAATCCAACTCACATATAACATATATAACAGAACTCTTCAATTATGTGCTGAAGCTATATTATATACAGCTTTTATAAATATTCATAGTTAATAGCAATAATGCACATAACTGAAGTGTTTGATTATGCACTAATAGCATCTACTAACACATATCTGAAAAATCCAGTTGTATATACTGGTATATATATATTATGCTTAATCTAAGTCAGGACAAGCTTTGTCTTTGTAGAAGTTTCAAGAGTTAAGAGTTCAAGGGAAGTGTCCACTTATTGGTAGAACAAAGATCAATAGAGATTCTAAAGGTCAGCCAGAGGTTTAAGATAAGTATCCACTAAATTATAGAATGGTAACATATAAGAAAAGGGACTTAAAGGGTGATCAAAGGTTCAAATGTTCAGAAAGGGTCCCAGAGAACATTCAAAAAGGTTTAGTAATATGATATATTCCAGGTAGTGGAGATTTCTTATATTAGAAATACATCAAGGGTGATGGTTTAGAAGTACTTGTTCAGACCAATGAAGATCAGACTTTATCTCTAGCATGGGGATGAAGATTTTGAATTAGTAATTTTGTTGAATTAGTGAGGGGAATAGCCAACAAATAGGCTTACCAGTTAATATTCTAGTTAGAGTGGATAAAGGAGCTTAAGCCCAAGCATTAGCTTGATGCTAAGCTGTTAACTATATAGGAAAGAAAAAAGTTAATAGATTAGAGAGATCATATTGTAGATCCAGAAAATTCTTTTTATAAAAGTATTAAGTGATTAGATTTAATCAGACAACAATATTATCTTCACTTATTATCTAATTAAATATTTAAAAGAATAAGAAAAGAGAAAGAGTAAAGAGTAGGAAGAAGAAAAGATTACCTTTTGAGCATAGCTAACTTTCCTTACTTATTCTCAGAGTTATTAGAATGAATGCAAATATGCAGGCACTCTCTAGTGATAGAAGTATCTTCAGAATTGAGCTCAATAGCATATGTTGTAATATATTATTGGCAGTATACATTAACATTTAACATCTAGAAATATGTAGATGCATATATGAATAATGGCAGGCAATATTGAACAAATAAACAAATGAAATAGAATAATACTCACTAAGACAAGTGCCTAGAGTACTAATGCAACATTAGAGCTAAGTTATAACATATTATATATGGTGACCTTGCTAGTTGGATCATGCCATAAGAGGTGTATGTTTTGTATGCTGTCCATGGCCTTCTAAACAGCCCTTTGCTAAAGACTAATAGCTAACTTGCATTATAGGCACATTAGCTCCTTGATTAATAAGTAACTTTTAATTATCTTGTGGCAATTAAAAATGTAAATACCATTCAGCCATATAATGCAACTGGTGGATGGAAGGTTTTCCTTAGTAAGTATATCCAATGACCTGGTGCCTGTGAATGTTAACTTAGATGTGGGTAAAATAAGATCTTATATTATTTTAATGCTATAGCTTATGATTTGTTTGAAGCTCTTTAACAGCAGATCAAACCACTTCCAGATAGTCTAGTTAATGAGTGAGAGATCATGCTAACCACTATATTGCTGATTATAAAAGATATAAGAGATCTTTATTCATCATATGTCAAATATTGATCTGAAGTATCTATGCTCCTTGATCTGTTTAGATTTTCACTTTGACTTGCTTTTATATATGATCATATATGTCTCTAACCATTCCTAGTTATTTATAAGGAGTATATCATGCTTGTATGTGTTGTTTTGTCATGATATTTCAATTTATACTTCTTGTATATTAGATAATTGTCCTCATTTTCAGATGAAAATAAAAAGTGGTTGTTATTATTGTTAGAATTTATATTATCAGCACTACTAGCATTATTGGTTTTTTGAATTTCTCTTTTAACTTCTTCTTCAGAGCAAGTTGCTTGTTCACATCATTAGTTTCTGATTTCATCTTTGTGATAGATTTAATAAGTGCAAACTGAGTAACTTGTAGTACTTTCATGAATATTAGAATAGCTTGTTTCTTTATGTGCATCAGCATGGGCATCTCATAAAGCTGGATTTCAAAGTTGACTAGCAATATGTAGTTGTTGATGATAATAAATATCACCTAGCATGAATATAAGTAACTTTAGGTGAATATCATAATCACTGAACAGTGATTTTAAAGACTTATAGCAATAACTATATTCTGCTTTAAATGGTCTTGCAGATCCTTGTTACTGCATAGGGAGTATATTATTGTAGTAGTTAGCAATCCAGGCATTTGCATTTTGCTGACCACTGAGTACATGTCAATGAGGAGTTTAAACTAGTAACAAAGCTATATGTGAATATAAAAGAGAGCAAATGGTGAGCACTAAGCACTGAGTTAACCTCATGAACATATATTTTAGCAATGTATTAGAATATGCATTTTAAAACTTTCTTAAAATGCATTTAGATGCTTACCTTATGAAGTGACCTCTCTATCTGTTCAAAGTGAGTTATTATGTGTGAACATATGCTTTAACTTATGAATGGGAGTATTTCCACCAGACATTATGGTGATTGTCACTCAAAACAATCTTAATGATGTCTATATGCAATTAATGCTTTTTACCAGTGATGCAACTTGAAATTTTCAAAAAATATCTCCACTTGTCCTAGGTATTATATAAACATGTTATTGAAGCATTGCCTAATTGTGAACATAACCACCTTTAGGAAGCACTTCCTCTTTTGCATAATGAAGTTGAATACTTGATCTAATCAGTTAAGACACTTTTATTTGTCCTTTATCTTTAGGCCCTTCTCTTGATCTATTCAGTTATTAGCATTCCTCTTATCCAGCTTCCATAAAGTGAAGCAAGACTTTATTGTTTACCACATCATCATTGATAGGTACACAATCAGCTGTTGGTGTCATTTGAGCATCAGACATGTTCATCTAAATATATAATATCATTGTGGATCTTACTTACTCTACTACTTGTGCTTAGCATTATCAAGTGAAGCACTATAAATCTAATATCTCCAATATCATTAAACATCCAGATCTTGTGTGATTTCAGTGCACTCATTATCATTCAGATATAATTCTATATTAGAAGCTTTATCCATTTCTATGCTGCACTAAGCAACTTCTCCTTTATTGGAAACACCTTATAATTTTCATTCTTCACTCTTCATGTTCAGAAATAGTGCATTAGGTCCTCTTCTATAGTCTGCTTATATACATGCTCAATGAGGTTCTTGAACAAATGTAGTTCAATTTTCTTATTAATTTTGCCTATTTAAGTTATTTTTTAGTATTTTTTCTATCTTGTTTCTGTTAAATATTACTCATAAGCTCCTTTACCTGCTGTTTATTTAGTAGTCATTAATTTCAGATACTAAAGTGAATATTCATCTTGTGTGTGATAAGATTGAACTGTGTGAACCTGAGTATCATGTCTTGTGCTCATTATACCATCCCATGTTTCTGTTTCACCAATCTCTCTACTTTCTTAGATTCTTCATTTTCATTTTCATTTGCTACATTGTTAACTAGCAACAGTATTTCACCAATCTTTGTTTTCTACCTGCTCCAGGTCAGTTTTTCCTTTTCTTTCCTTATTCTTATTTAAATATAGCTTTGATGTCTTTTCTTTCACTTCAGCTGTTCTTATCTCTGTGATTTCCTCTCTCATCTTCTTTTATATATTGTATTTAAAGTTAAGTTATCTCTACTTGTGCTGTTTAGCACCAAGGTATGTTTTTTTATCTTTTCCTTCCTTCTGCTTTCTCTCACTGCACCAGCCTCTACTATCTAACTTTAGATGAGTTATGCTCATCACTTCCATTTCTGTATTTTGCTCACCTTTCCTTTCTTCTATGATCAACTTCTCTCTGTGTCCATTCTCTTTACTGTTATAGTGTCCACTTTCTGATTTCCAGACATAGTGTAGTATGTTGGTCATGAATGACTGGGTAAGTCATTTGATTATCATTTTTAGTCCTGATACTGATTTTAATTCTCTTTTACATCCCTTTTATCTCACTCCTGTGCTCCTGGGCCTTTTGATTATTACCATTCACACTATTGAGCATATATATTATGCATGGTATGCTATATATCAACTCATTCCAATCTATTCTTCATACTGATTTAGTATCTAATATGCCACTTTATGCAACATTTTCTGCAAATTTATACCCCAGGTTGGATAAACATATATTCCATCATGTTGCTAGTAAGTACCTTTACTACTTCTTGTGCATACCTGAAATATATATACTATAATATATCTGATATGTGTGTTTCTTATGTCCATTCAGAATACATATACTGGACATCACTGGTATGTACATTTCTTGTGCCTATTCAAAATATACATAGTATAACATGTTTAATATGTACTAAATAAAAGGACATGATAAATATGCATTTTAGCATGGTGCTGAAATGTGCCAAATATAGAAACATGATAAATATGTATACTGGTCATGTCTAATATGTGCATTTCTTATATCTACCATTGAAAAATTACTTAGTGGCTATAGATGGTTGTACTATGCTGTGCAGTTGGCAACAGTTGCTACAGCAGCCTTTAGTAGCCATTAAAAGATTCCCTCCTATATAGTACTATATGTTACGATTTCTCTTTGTTATTCTACCCATTCTTGTTCTCTCCCTCTATTGGATATTATATTCTCTTTCCCCAGTTCATGGCCATTCCCATTTGTCTGCTTTCTGATGATAAAACCTTGTCTCCAGAACACTATCTCCACATTGATGGTACTTACCTTTTCTTGCCATTATGATGTCTCCCCTCACTACCATCTCTTCCTGTGCTTTTAACTTCGCCTCTCTTGTTTCACTGATTAATGTTCTTATCTTGTTTCACACTAGTATATTGTCATGGTTTCCTTCTTGTCCAGGGTTATATAAATCGAACTATACTTCCGTGTAAATCCAAGCTTAGTCTACTTGAAATAAATGTCTCAGAACTCGAACTCCTGGCTTCATTTGACTCATTCTTTGACTGAGTGTTATAAGACTTCCTCCACTTTGAATTGAAGCTCCCAGTTCAAGTCTGTGCCTAAATCTTTCTGATTGAAAGCATAACAAAAGACTAAGCTTCTTCTTTCCTCTGGCTAAGCACTGTTCAGTTGCTTTCCCCTTCTTGAATTAAAGAACTCTGGCATACCTGTGGGTGAATCCTTTCCAGAATCCCTCTCTACCTTTCATCTCTCGAAAGAAACTCCCTTTCCCTGCTCGTCCTCTCTCCTCCACTACACTGCCCCCATCTGTCCCCATGACAACTGCCACTTTGAAAAAACTTTGTCTCAGACTCCCTGAAAACTATGATGAAGCAGAAAAGACTTTTCTTCCCTGGATCCAATTCATTCCACTCTACCTTGCCATTAATGAGACTATCTATGACTTAGACAAAAAGCAGGTGGCCTTCGCTCTTTTCTTCATAAAGAAAGGCCCTGCCCTCTTTTGGAGCTCCTCCTTCATTTGAGACACTCTGAATAACTCCAAGTGGCCCTTGTTTGCTAAGTTTGTAAAAAAACTAAAGAAATCTTTTCAGCCTATAGATCAGAAAACCAAAGGACTGGATGTGTTGTAAAGGCTGAGATAGGAAGGAAGGGAGGTCCTGAACTACATTAATGAGTTCAAGATAGCGTTGTATACCAGCAAAATAGTTAATGACACTGCTGCCATCCACTTCTTTACTAAGAGACTCTTCCCTCAGCTCACAAAGTGAATCTATTCCCTGGATACCATTCCTGACAAGATTAACACCTGGTACCAGAAAGCAGAATTCTTCCAGGCCCAGTTTAACTATCTCGACAAATTCTCTTCCAACAGTCACATCCTCTCTTCCTCCAATCATTCCTATCAATCCCCTCCTATGAATGGAAAGGACTCTAATGCTATGGACATAGACCGTCTCTCCTATGAACAGAAGGGGCTCTATACGAAGAAGGGGCTCTGTTTTACTTGCAGAAAACCTGGCCTAGCCAGGGACTGCCCAAACCATGGGCTGGCGAAGAAGATCATCGACAAGATTGTTAAAAAAAAAATGAGGGAAGTGGGACAAGGAAAGGAAGAAGAGATCTCCACCTTGATAGATGATAAAGATGATAAAGATGACAAGAAACTTGTAGCTCGTCTTGCCTCTCTTGCTGAAGTGGATTTTTAACTAGAAGGCCTTCTTTAATGCAAGGACCTCCCCCTTTTCTTTCATGTTCACCAGTAACAGTAGCCTCAAATGACAAAAATGTCTTGACCATTGCTATTCAAGTAATCATCCCTTTGAGCACTCTAAAAGTCATTGACACCACTGCTTTGCTTGATAGCAGAGCAGACATCTCCTGCCTTGACTGGGACTTTGCAAAAAGAAACCACCTTCCTTTGACTCAACTATCTGAACCCCTCACTGTCAGGAACGCAGACCATACTATCAACAAAAAAGGGGAAGTCAAATATATTTTCCACCTCTATATTAAGATTGCTTTTGTCATTCAGAAAGTAACCATTTATGTTATGCACCTCGAACGAGAAAATATTCTCTTGGGAATCCCTTGGTTTCAGAAAGCAAACCTCAAGATTGACTGGAAACAAAGGGCAATCTCTATCCCTAAAACATTAGACCAATCCACTTTCCTCTACTATGAACATCTCTCTGACTTCCTACCTGCTCGAACAAAAAAGGCAGAAGCTAGACCATCTTGCTTACCCTCCCATAAACCCCAGAGCCACATCCTAGCCTACCTGGAGCATGAGACCCCCCAGAATTTTGTGAAAAGAGCATATCGTTCCTACTCTCTCAATCACATTCAGAAAACTACTTCTTACTTCTTTCAAGCCTTCCCTTCTAAAACCAAACTTCTAAATGTCATATGAAAACAACCATCTCTACTGAACTGACTCAGTACTTCACCAAGCAACAGGTGACCCTATCTCCTGAATATTTCAAATTCACTTCAATCTTCCAAAAAGAGTCCACAGATTATGTCCCTCCATTCAGGCCTTACAACCACCCTATTAATCTGAAAGAATACTTCATCCCCAAGATCAGTAAAATCTATCCTCTATCTCCCAAAGAAAAACTTGCAGCTGAGGACTTCATTGAAGAAAACCTCAGAGTGGGAAAAATCCGACCCTCCTCTTTCTCCCAAGCCTCCCTCTTTTTCTTTGTCAAAAAAAAAAATGGCAAACTTCAACCCTGCCAAGATTACCGCTATCTAAACAAACACACCATATGAGATGGCTACCCCCTGCCTATCATCTCTGATCTAGTAGATAAACTAAAGGATGCCAGAGTCTTCATCAAGTTTGACGTACGATGGGAGTACAATAACGTTTGTATCTGAAATGGAGACCAATGGAAGGCTGCCTTTATTACTCACAAAGGACTCTTTGAACCAACAGTCATGTTCTTTGGGCTGACAAACTCCTCTCCTACCTTCCAACGCTTTATGAACGACTCCTTTCGAGATATGATTGCAGAAGAGTGGCTGGTCATCTACATGGATGACCTCCTGATCTCCTCCCCTGATGAGACCATTTATGAAGAACAGACCAAACACATTCTTTAAAGAATGAAAGAACTGAACCTTTATTTCCAATTGGAGAAATGTGAGTTTGGGATATCAGAAGTGAATTATCTTGAAATGGTTATTCAACCAGGACGAATTGCCATGGACCCTACTAAGCTCAAGGGAATCACAGACTGGCCCACTTCACAAAAGTTTCGGGATATACAATCCTTTCTCAGATTTGCCAACTTCTATCAGTGGTTCATTTCCCATTACTTGAATGTCGCTTGTCCCTTACTCAATCTAACCAAGAAAGATATACTCTGGAAATGGACCCCTGGCTATCAACTAGCCTTTGACACTCTTAAGTGACTGTTCCTGTCAGAACTGGTACTCTCTTTCCCAGATATATCCAAACCCTTTGCAATAATTGTAGATATCTTGAAGTATGCCTCTGGGGCAATTCTCTCTCAACAATATGTCAACGGAGATTGGCATCCCTGTGGCTACTTATCACAAACCTTTCTTCCCACAGAACAGAACTATGATATTCATGACAAAGAGCTACTAGCAGTAATTCATGCTCTAAAGGCATGGTGATATTACCTTCATGATTCCCCCTTTCCTATTCAGGTTTGGACCAACCACAAAAATTTAACTTACTTCCGACAACCTCAGAAATTAAACCAACGACAAGCTTGCTGGCTATTAGACCTGGCAGATTTTGACCTTCAAATTGACCATGTTCCAGGGAAAACTATCACTGGACCAGATTCCCTCTTCAGACAGCCTGATCTTGTACCTGCCAAAGATTTTAACAATGAGGGCATTACTCTTCTATCTCCTTCTCTGTTTATTCATCTCATTGATTCAACCCTACATCAGAAGCTATCGCTCTCATCCCAAAAAGACCCCTTGGTGCAGGACACACTACAAGCAATAAAAGAATTGCCCTCCAAATTCTGGATCCGCCTCTCTGATTGGAAATTCCTAGATGGAATACTAATCTACCAAGGACAAGTTTACGTTCCACCAGATGGTAATCTTTGAAGGACAGTTGTTATCAAATATTATGATTACCTCTCTGTAGGACATCTTGGTTTTCTGAAAACTTGATAGCTTGTCTCCTCAGAATTTTGGTGGCCAGAGCTGGCTACCTTTGTATGAAAGTATGTGGAGGGATATGCCACTTGCCAACAAAACAAAACCAACACCCATTCTACTTGGACCCCACTATTTCCCATCCCCTTTTCTGGGCAACGACCATTCCAACAAATTTCCTATGATCTCATCACTGATCTTCCCCTCTGCCGTGGCTTTGATACTCTTCTGGTCATGGTCGACCATGGCCTTACTAAGGGGGTAATTCTCTGCCCTATCAAGAAAAACATCTCTACAGAAGGCATTGCTCTAATCTTTTTCAACAAAGTCTTTAAATAATTTGGGCTCTATGACAAAATTATTTCAAACAGAGGCCCTCAATTCACCTCTGCCTTTGCCAAAAAACTAGGTTGTCTCCTCAAGTATGATCTCTCTCTATCCACTGCCTATTACCCTCAGACAGATGGTGAAACTGAGTGGATAAACCAGGAAATTGAAACCTATCTCTGAATCTTCTATGGAAACTGCCCTGAGACCTAAGCTGATTATATTGCCATGACAGAATTCACCCACAATCACCACCCTTATTCAGTTACCAACCAGTTTCCTTTCCTTCTTATGATAGGCTATGAATCTCATCCCTTATCAACCATCATCGCTGATACCAACATCCCGGCTGTGGAAAACTACTTTAAACTTATCTCCACAGCAAGAAATGAAGCCCTAGCCACCCACACCCTGGCCCTCCAAACCATGAAAGCTTGCTTCCAATACCCTCTTCCTATGCTGAAGAAAGGAGACAAAGTCTGGCTGGAAGCTCGAAACCTTTGAAAAGCTGTTCCTAACCTCAAGTTCACTCCTAAACGAGAAGGTCCCTTCACCATCTCCAAGGCCCTGTCCCCAATCACCTACAAACTCTGCCTCCCTTGTTCCTGGAGAATCCACAACATGTTCCATGCCTCTCTTCTCACCTCTTACAAAAGAATGACATACATAGCAAGAACTTTCCTCTTCTGCCTTCAGATCTGATATTGAAAGAGAAACACTTTAAGGTAGAAGCAATCTTACATTACTGGAGATCTCCAGCCAGAAGGGAATTCCTAATCAAGTGGCAAGGCTATCTGTCCTCTGATAACTCCTGGGAACCAGAAAGGAATTTGAAAAACGCTAAAGATATCCTTGTAAATTACAAAAGGGCTCATCCCAAAACCTTTCCCCCATCATTGTTCACCTCTCAGAAATTCCTTCGCATTGCCTTAGCCCTATACTATGACCAATCCCTTAGAAAACATATAACCCATCCCAGTTCCTTCTCTAGCCACTTCTCCAAACCTCTTTCCACGTGACTGGCCACCATTTTCTTCACCTCCTCGATCACCCCCAATAGCAGCACCCCTTTCCCCTGCTTCCTCTCCTACTCCACCTATCCTGGAAGCTGTTCTGAAATCCAAAGAGCTCATGGACGAGAGGGATATTTCACTATATGTCACCTTCTTGAAGGACCCCCACCTGATGTATCACTTGGATGGTTTGATCAAGCCAGGCTTTCCCATCCATTACCTTCTTCTCACTTATCAGACCACCACTTGCATAAGCCTCTTCCTTTCTCTGATACAACAGCAAGAGGAGAAAGTGGACCTTGCTGCTCCATTCATTTCGAATACTCTCACCTCCATCCACCAGGAGCAGTGCAAAGTCCTTCTTTATGCCCTTTGTCAACTCAACTTAGGAGATCTTGTCATCACTGCCAACTATGCCCATGCCACTGACCTTGCCAAAACCCCCTCCAAACCTGAATCCGCCCACTTTTGAGAAGCCCACCACAACAGTCACCCAGTTGGTCCCTATCCCACTACCCACCATGACTTCTCAAAGGCATGCTACATCTGCCACTGCACTGGTTATTCCTTTCACACTAGATGCCCCTTTGCTGACTGTCCCAAATGTAATAGAGTTTCCAGGACTCGTCCCACTTGTCACCCCGATTTCTTTCCTGTTGCTTTCTCCTGATCCATCTCTTTCCTTCATCTCAACTGGTTGTGGAACCCTGTTTGTCCCCATTCCTCTCCAGTCCCGACAGACCCAGCTGATGAAGAGTTGGTAGATGATGCTGACCATGCCAACATCACTGGCTCCCCCATTCTCGAATGACTCTGTGTCCTGAATGGAAGATCAGGTGTCTTCCAACATATAAAGGGGGGTAATGTTATGATTTCTCTTTGTTATCCTACCCATTCTTGTTCTCTTCCTCTATTGGACATTACATTCTCTTTCCCCAGTTCATGGCCATTCCCATTTGTCTGCTTTCTGATGATAGAATCTCATTTCCAGAACACTATCTTCACATTGATGGTACTCACCTTTTCTTGCCATTATAATGTCTCCCCTCACTATCATCTCTTCCTGTGCTTCTAACTTCGCCTCTCTTGTTTCATTGATTGATGTTCTTATCTGGTACATCATCATAATTTCCTTCTTGTTCAGGATTATATAAATCAAACTATACTTCCGTGTAAACCCAAGCTTAGTCTACTTGAAATAGACATCTCAGAACTCAAACTTCTGGCTTCATTTGACTCACTCTTTGACTAAGTGTTATAAGACTTCCCCTGCTTTGAATTGAAGCTCCCAGTCCAAGTCTGTGCTTAAATCTTCCCAATTGAAAGCGTAACACTATATATAGTCTGTTTAACACTATAGTCCTCTATGTCAACTATGTAGCACTATTCAAATTTCTTTTTTTTCTCTTCAATTGCTCATATCTCATGAATATGAGTAAAGAATATTATTAAGATACTTAGAGATACATAAAAAAAACCTATTTTATAGTACATATATCTAATTGTTGTTCTATAACTCCTATTGCTTTGCACTTATGCTTGCTAATACTGTTATCCCATGTATATATGACCCTCTTTCTTGTTATTATGGGCATGTTATTATGCTACCTTCATTGCTACTATATTTATTATCCTGTGGTTATAGTGGCATGACAACTCATTTGAAGAACAAGGACAGGTGGGATTATATTTATTGAAATATAGTGATATGAAAGAGTGAGCAGGCAAGTATATTAAGACATGATAGAATATAATGGTATGCCACAATATTTCAATGAATATGATAGCATATGAATGGGAGTGAATGAAGTCACTAGAACATGGTGAAAGACAAGGATATTGTGTTTGTTAAAACACAATAGCAAGCAAAGAAGAATAAGCAAGGTTAGTGGAAAATGGTGGAAAATGAAGGTATGTCATCATATCTATCAAAATGCAGTAACATACAAATGGGAGTGAATAAAGTCACTGAAACATAGTAATATACAAGAGTGAGTGGATAAGATTGGTAAAAAAGACAATGGAAGGCCAGAATGTGCCATCACACTCATTGAAATATAATGACACATAAGAGTGAGTGGGCATGATTAGTAGGAGATGATGGAAGATAATGATATGTCATCATATTTTTTAAAACTTGATGACATATAAATGGAAACAGGTGGAGTCACTAGAACACAGTAAAAAGATGATGGTGTGCCATTGCATTTGAAACATGATGGCATGTGAGGGTATATAAGTGGTTGAGATTAGTGGAAGACAATGGAAAATGAAGGTTGGGCAGTTGTGCTCACCAGGGCATGATGGAAGAAAAATACATGTCATATTCATTAGAATGTGGTAACATATAAATAGAAGCAATCAGACTTCTGGAAATATAGTAAAAAGTAAGAATGTGCCACTGAAATATGATGGCACATGAGGAAGGTAAGTAATTGTAGTTATACTTGTCAGATTGTATTCATTGGAATGTGGTAACACATAAAATAAGTGAGTGAAGTCAGTAAAAGTCAGTGAATGGCCAGGGAATGCCATTGTATTCATTGGAATATAGTGGCATGTGAATAGAAGTGGACAAGATCAGTTTATTAAGTTTTTATACTTAAAGTCCTATTAATTATCTAGTATTTCAATTATAGAAGACAAATATAGAGCTATTTTGACAAGGTAAAGATTATAAAATATCAAAAGGATTCTTTATATTCTAATTCAATTCAATAATATTCAAGAAATGGTGATATAAAAACTATAATCAAGTTAAAATATTCTTGACTAATATTGAATTTGACAATTTGTTAGGAAAATCTTTGGGATATTGGATATCATAATAAGTACTTAAGATGGTGATAGGAACATAGGAAATATAAACAAGTATCTAATGGTAATTATAAGTTAAAAATGCATAACATTAGTATTATAATGGTTATTTTTATGATAGGGGTAATATAGTACAAACTGATAATGCTATCTAAATGACTACAAAGTTGGTTCCATTATGATGAAATTACTACATCCCAAAGTACAACAAATACAATTCTCATAACATAATCAGGTAACTTTACTTTATATTCAAACTCAATATTATAATCTAGTTGTAATACTATAAAATATACTTGTAATGGCACTATCATGCAACTCTGCTAAGTCTATATTTCAATGCCCCTATCATTATTTAAATCCATTAGTAACTATAGTAATTCAATTTTAATTTTCCCCACATATACAGTGAGATACAAAAGTGTTTCAATAACTAATGTCAACATAGTGCATGCAGTGCACCACAACACCCCATGGGAATTATGCTTAGCTATAGTGAGACAAATACATATACACACTCTTGGCTACCTACCAGTCCTTGGTTCATGTGATTTCACCAACAAATAGCTGAGATATAGCCATTTCAAATCAGTAACTACATTGGAACAGTTTTGCACCTTTAGTTATAAATGGAGTATTTGATATATATTAGTACTTGGTATAGCCTCCTTTGGCTTTCAGCACTGCTTCAACCCTTCTAGGCATACTCTCAATCAATCCCTGACACACCACAGCTGGTATCTTCTCCCACTCCTCTTGAATTCTCCTCCATAACTCCTCTATTCCTTTAGGAGGGTACTCATGCTCTGCAAGCCTCCTTTTTAAATGACCCCAAAGGTGTTCTATGGGGTTTAGGTCAGGAGACTGTGCAGGCCACTCCATTACCCTAAATTCCTGCTCATCTAGCCACTCCTTGACCTTCTTGCACTTGTGCTTGAAATCATTATCCTGCTGAAAGATAACATCAGAAGGATTAAGACTATAAAACTCCATGGAATTCATGAGTTCATCCTTCAAAATTTGAAGGTAAAGGTCACCATTCATCCTGCCATCAATCTTGGCAGCATATCCAATCCCATCCCAGCCCATACAGCCCCATAACATCAAGGAACCTCCTCCAAACTTGATGGTTCCTTGGACTAACCTATCATTAAGCCCCTTCTTTGGCTTTTTCCATGCCCATTTGTGCCCATCTGACCCAAGGTGATTAATTTTGGTCTCATCAGACCAAATTACCTGCTTCCAGTCCTCTACAGTCCAATCCCTATGGGCATAGACAAAGTCTAACTAAGCCTTATGATATTTGACAGAAAGTAGAGGGCATTTGCACTTGACTACAGCTTTCATACCAGCCTTTTTCAAGTGACAGCATATAGTAGAAGGGTGGAGAGACTGGTTGGTGAGATTGGAGAGGCTCTTGGTCACCTGGACTACATTTTCTACCTTATTACTAGAGATAAGATGAATAGTATGTTGAATATTGGTAGAGGAAAGCTTGGTTGGACAACCTCCAATAGACTTTTGAAGGTTAGAACGCTCCATGGAACATAGTCTAGAGATGGTAGCAATGCCAACACCTGTGCTGGAGGCAATGGAGCAAATGGAATAACCATCATCAAGATAAGAGAGGATAAGGTTTTTTTGAGTAGTAAAGAGAGATCACATGATAGTGGTGGTTGAAAGTAAAGAAGTGTGAGAATATTTTCAGACTCAGACATTGTGATAATATGTATTCTGTTGTTTGTAGTACAAAATACAAGCAAATATCCCATTATTTCATTGTCAATACAAAAAGGTATAAAACTGTTCCAATGTAGTTACTGATTTGAAATGGCTATATCTCAGCTATTTGTTGGTGAAATCACATGAACCAAGGACTGGTAGGTAGCCAAGAGTGTGTACATGTATTTGTCTCACTATAGCTAAGCATAATTCCCACGGGGTGTTGTGGTGCACTGCATGCACTATGTTGACATT
>JBBPTW010000096.1:0-34796 GCA_038094575.1 Phylloporus cf. nigrescens | reverse complement strand
TTAGAGCTGAGAGTGACTGAGTATGCGAAAGAAGAGTCAAAGACTGCTTATTTAGCCCAAGCAGGAGGGCGAGGTTTATATACTACAGGAACCTGTTTGTACCTGTGTTGGACTATTCTACATATAGTAGATAAGAAGAAGTCCATAGAACTTCATGGAAAGATCATGTGATCAGGATATAAGTAGTGTCAAATAGTAAAAGAAGCTCTTATCTATGATGTCAGGTGCTTACTGATCATCTAGTAATCTGAATAGTGTAATTGGCCTGTGAGGCAATGTAAGGGCCTAGAATTCCGGTAATAGGAAGAAGAATTGGCAAAGAGAATATTGGATATTCTCAACACTCCTCACTAGAAGATTACTTCAATAAAGGAAGGGTTATAAGCTTCAACACTGATCTTCCAGATAAAAACTTATTCTTGCCCAAGTTCTTTGTAAAGATATCGGCATACTGTTCACTCGTTGGAACATAGAACAGTTATATCTCTTTTTCAGAGATACATTCCCAAATGTAATGGTCGTCCTTTCAGACATGCTTCGATCGACCATCTTGAGCAGGATTAGTAGCCAAGAATATTGTACCTTGATTATCGACACATAAAGGGAAAGGTCTGAGTTGGAATCTGAATTCTTCGTATAAATTACGGATCCATTGTAGTTGTTTTGCTACCTCGGTCATTCCACAATATTCGGCTTCAGTGGAAGATAGATGAACTCTTTGTTGTCGCCTAGATAACCATGAGATGATACCATTGGCAAGATATATGCCATAACCAGTAGTTGAGCGTGAAGTCTCAATGTCACCAGCCCAGTTAGTATCACAGTAGGCAATAAAGCCATTTCTTGTTCCTTCAGAGGAATATTGAATACAAAGTTCTTTTGTAGTAGAAAGATATTGCACTATGTGCAATGCCTTTTGCAAATGTTCCTCCTTTGGATTAGCAGAGAATTGTGACATTTTGATGATGGAATAGGTCTGGTCGAGTATCAAGCATGATATAAAGCAACAAACCTATTACAGATTGATAGTGAGTTCATAGAGAGGGTGAAGCTTCGCTTTGGGAAGGTCTTGGATTATATCCAGCAGGAAGAGGTACGGTCTTTCCCTTGCAGTTATCAAGAGCAAAGCGTTTTACGACTTTGTCTGCATAGGAAGATTGATCAAGAGAAATAGTCTGTTTCTTACAATCTCTTGTAATCCGCATACCAAGATATTCCTTTGCTTCGCCAAGATCGTGGGATTCCCATCGCTTCATAAAGATCTTCTTATATCATAGGAGAAGGTCTTTGTTACTACCAGTAAAAAGAGCATCATCAACGTAAGTGAGAATGATAATTATATCCTGACCACTGATTTTGTAATAAGTACCCGGATCTGAGGTAGTCCAGGTAAATCCCATATTAGTGAGGGATTTGTGCAGCTCTTTGTTCCAGGAGAGCATGGCCTGTTTGAGTCCATAGATGGACTTCCTCAGTCAACAGACCTTTGTATCCTGACCTTTGACAATAAAGCCTTCAGATTGCGTAAGATAAATCTCTTCATCCAAATTGCCATAGAGGAACACAGTTCTTACGTCCAAAGCCTCCAATTCCCAATCATGGAGGGCGGCTAATGAAAGGATGAGTCGCACCGTTTCAAACCTTGCTACAGGTGAGAAAGTGTCTTCATAGTTAATCCCGAATACCTGTGTAAAGCCTTTCACTACAAAGCGGGCTTTATATCTACCATCACTTTTGCGTGTGAACACCCATCGTCCAGTAATGGGTTTTTGACCCTTTGGTAGATCCACTAGGTCCCAGACTTTACGATCCTTCAAGGAATTGTACTCCTCCTGACATGCAGTTCTCCAGAGTTTTTGCTCTGTAGGAGGTAGTTTCGCTATATCACAATACTGGTTAGGTATGTTAGTGACAACTGCTGCTAATGTCATATGATGACGTATCCAGGAGTCCGAATACATCTGTCCAAGATCTTCTTCCTCATTTGTAGGTCGAATATCTGGGGTAGTAGACATGGTTCGTTCATCTCGAATCGACATCATATTTGACTCCTTCTGAATTGGTGGAAGTCCTCTCAGTTCTCGTTCTATCTGCACAGGTGGCTTAGCACCATATGCATTGTTGGGTAAGAACCATGGCATAGAAGGTCAAGCACTAAATCATCTTTCGATGGAAGGACGAAGATTCGCTCTAGATTCCATTGTAGGATGATATTGATGAGGACGGAAGTGGAATTCAGGAAGTGATTCATAAGAATCTTGTCGAGAGGGAAGCCAGGTATGAGGACCAGAAGATGGTCCAGCTGAAGGTTAATCTGATATTTCTGGTCAATCATCCTGAACTTCAGGAGTCCAGAAATCAGGATCATAGGAGGTTGTGGATCCTCTTCAGTACCATATCATTTATGTTGATGTCGTCTATCCAGAGAAGTTCGAAAGTGAGCATCAGTCGCAGTTCGTTTCTGCGGTTGAGATGTAGATAATGAGGTTCAATAAGAAGGAGGATGTTCAGATGTTTCTTTCAATTCCTGTTTAGGAGTATCGAAGAATAACGGACTTGGTTGTCTCATAGATCCATCTAAGTTTCTGCGAGAATTGAAGATATCATCGTCAGATCTTATAGACAGTGGAGAGTAGGGAGGATGAGGAGTAGTCATACAAGAGTCCTGTTGCTCTCGGGGCTCTAGTTGATTGGAGTTAGGATCTCCAAATGGTTGAGGCAAGATAAGATGACCGTGAGGTTCCGGATTCTCAGGTTTCTCTTGTTCCTCAGTAAGGTCGAGATGGGGTTCAAGGTTTTCAGGGATTGGTCTAGGTCCGTCTGGTTCTTTTCTTGAACAGTAAGGAAAGATCTGTTCATCAAAAAGGGCAGTCTTCATAATGAAGACTCTTTGTCTGGTCATCGATCAAAAGCGGTAGGCTTTTGTGTTTGGTTCGTAACCAATAAAGACCATTTCCTCAGCACAAGGAGAGAGTTTATCATTACGCTGTTCCGGTTGGATGTGTGCATAGGCTCTACAACCAAAAGTTTGGAAATAAGAGACATCAGGTTTTTTACCAATGAATATCTCTGATGGAGTTTTCTATTCAAGGCGGCGCATAGGTTGATGATTGTAGATATGCAACGCTGTTTCAGCAGTGTCTTGCCAAAAGATAGGAGGTAGGCAAGCATGATGTCGCATTGCATTGGCTTTCTCCATGATGGTGCGATTAAATCGCTCTGCTCTACTGTTCTGTTGAGGGGTATGGGGAGCAGATGTTTCATGAGTAACGCCTTTGTTCGCGAAGAATGATTGTAGCCTTTCAGCCATAAATTCCCCCCCTCGATCAGAGTGTACAGAGGTTAGAGTTATGCCTGATGCAGTCTCCACCCATGTTACCATGTTTTGAAAGCGGGTTGTGACATCACTTTTCTGGCATATAAATGCCAGAAGAGCATATCCACTAAAATCATCAATGAATGTGAGAATATAAAGAGATCGGGATCGAGATTCTATTGGGAAAGGTCCCATCACATCCATGTGAACTAACATCAGAGAACGGCTAGCTCGTTTGAATGAGTCCGGATATGAAGATTCCGATATCTTTCCTAAAGCGCATCCTTTGCAAGGGGAATCGGTTGCAGGTGGTGCCAAAGAAGGAATACCCGTAAGGTGTCTATGGGCATGACGAAGTGCGTTCTTGGACGTATGTCCGAGTCACTGGTGCCATAAGTGATAAGGATCTAATTCTTCAAGGAAGTTGGCCTCAATGCTAGGTATGATCTGAGTTGACTGAAACCAGTGAAGATTGTTACCTGGTGACAAAGCAGTGGCCTGTATCACCAAGTCTCCCTTGTTGTTCAAGATCAGCGATTTATTTTTAGTAATCTCACATCGGTAACCTTCTTTAGTAAGAGAGGGTACCGAGAGTAACCGGTGTCGTGCTTTTGGCGCATATCAAACTCCTTTTAGTACAAGAGTTTTTCCTTTTATAGCATTGGGTTGGAAAATAACTTTACCAGATCCATACATGGAGACGGTTTGTCCATTAGCAACAGTGGCGGTCACCTCTTCGTCACCTAGGTGAGCGAAGTCTCCTTTAAAAGGGGTAAGGTGATCAGTGCATCCACTGTCAATCATCCAATGTTTGGATCGAAAGTCTGATCCTGAAGGTTCAGTTTCTACCATATAAGCATAAAAGTCATTGGATTCATCTCAGTAATCGACAATGTCATCGCCTACAGAATATCCAGGGAGTCTTTCCACTGGCAGGTGTGGTACAGCCGGTAAGGGTGTCACCCGTTTCTTAGGTACCAGAGAGTCTAGATGATCAATATCGTCCAAGTGTCCATGACTTGATACTAATCCACCAAGGGATATGGTGGTTCCTTTCTTCTTCTTCTTTCTCTTCTTTGATTGTGATGACACTTCAACTGCTGAAGGGGAGTCAGTGGAAGCGTGTTCAAAAGGGACGGAGGGACATATCCACGTTCATGCCGTTGTCCATCTCATAGTCTTCCAGTTTGAGGTTAGAGATGTCAAGGTGGTCGTTGTAAAATGACAACAAATCTACCTCTTCTTCAATACCGTCCATCAGTACAAAGCTGGATTCATCTCAACGGAGGTGGGAGTTGGACGTTGAAGGTCCTTCGACGGCATTGGCGAAGGTGTCTCCTACAACTTCAGTCGCTTTGCCTTTACCTTTCTTGTCTTTCTGCCGAAGTCGCTGCTCCTTAGCCTTCTGGAAGGTCGATTTCTTCTTCTGGCCTTTCTGAGGTTTCTTCTGATATGGCTTCAAAGGGCCAGCACCAGAGTTGCTAGAAGACGATGGTCCTGCTTGTCGCTGTTGCGACCACTGTTATTTGGCAGGTGGACCACGTTTAATCATAGCAGACCTCGGAGTTTCGACTGTAGAGCCGATGTGAGAGGAAAGGGAACGTGTGGAACAAAGGTCCACTTTAGCAAGAATTTTTTGAGAGACAAGTTTGACTGTGAAGTCAATCGGTTTTATGATTTGGACCACGGTAGATGCGAGCTGGTAGTAGGAGTCAGGAAGATGAGAGAGTATGAACATGGCTTTGAAAGAATCTGGGAGATTTAACCCAGCACTGATAAGTTGGTCGAATTGGGTCCTCATATTGTTTAGATCATCAGAGGTGGACTTTTCTCTGATGTTCATTCGGGAAATCCAGGAAAAGAGATGAAATTATTCCGGAAGTCCTGAAGTTCCAAACAAAGTGAAGAGTTGGTCCCAAAGACGTTTGGTAACCGAAGGGTAAATGCTGTTTCCAGCATCGTCGATGATAGTGAGGTCCCAATCATAATCAACATTGGTTTGGAGGGAATCAGCAATGGTAAGGGCAATCATCCTGCATGCTCGTCGGTCAATGACCCTAAATTTTCTTTGATCATCATTTTCAACAATTATATGGGGGTTGGGATGAGGACGGTCTTGGAGATTTTCCCATGTGACGTCACTGGATACAAGATCCCAGAGAGAGTGCAATAACAGAAGACCTTTGATCTTCATTGCTCAAAGGGCATATTTGCGGGTCCCAGTAAGAATAGGAATTCGTTGGTAAATGGAGGATTCAACCTTCAAGTTCAAGTCTGTAGGAAGAGACATAATATATCTGTTCCAAAGACTTCATCAGCAAGACTTTCATTAATGATATAATCAAATAAGGAAAAAGAACTCGTTTTAGGAGATGGAGGCAATGGTATATGGTGAGCCACCGGTGTAAATACCAGGTTGACTGGTACAAGAACCAGAGTATGAATCCCAGTAGTCAGAGCCGTAGGAGAAAAAGCTCCCGGCATCTGTGGTGTTGGAATCCCAGAAGATAGTGGTAAAGCTATCTGAGTAGGCATTAGTGGGGGTATATATTTCTTTCCATACCATGATTGTTTCCTGTACCATTCCATCTGTTGTCACCGCTTCTTCCTGAAAAGAGAAGTTTGAAGGGTTTCCCACTTCAATCGGCTGTGTTCCTTTTTCTCCATCCCTTTTAAGGATTTGACTGTAACAGATTCACAATACCAAGAAGGCATCGGTCGATTGGCATGATCCTGAGGATCATATTCTATCGCCTCAAAATAGTGAGGGTTGGGAACAGTTGTATCCCATAGAAAACCAATTGATACTGGTACATCAGGAGAATTATGACTGATATAAGGAAAACATATAAGTTTTCGAGGAACATGACAGTTAATAGATAAAAAGGAATTGTACCTGCTGTCATCGACATCGCAGTTTAAGGAATATCTACAACCATGAGGTAATGGAAAAGAAGGAGAAACCGCCACACTAAGTATTTTTAAAGCTTTAGAGAAGCCGCCTATGTTCTTCACCTTCCACTGCAGCAAGTCAATACATTCTTTGCCCATCTCATCCAGCAAGAACTTCTTGTATGGTGCGAGTGAAGAGGTCATCTGTGTGGTTTTTGATTAGCCACTGTAACAGACGAATACCTCGCCGTTTTTCTCCAGAAATGGATTTATAGAAGCGTTGGTGAGTGTGGCGGTATGCAAAGTAATCAAAGGATTGCTTTGTGGGAACATGGCCGGGAAGCCAAGCACGAGGATCGTCCTGTAAAGAGATCCAGCAGTTCTTCTTCATATCTATGACCATTGATTTTATTATCTCCAAGTACACAGGTGAATTTTTGAAATCGAATAAATGAGAGGAAAAAACTTTGAAACCTTGGTTATGGGTGAGGATGGCGGGACAGGGAGATCCGATTGGCTCTTGGAAGGGCCAACCAGCAGCTTTGTAGATTGAGCGAAGCATTTCACCTTTAAAGGCGAATGTATCTACCTGTTGGCAATTACTCACCTTCGTTTCTACCAGGTTCAGTTGAACCGGTCTCAACATCCTCTGTGAACAGATGAGCTCATCCTTACACATCCGACTCATGGTGTGAATCGGAGTTGGACCCTTCGCGCCCATCTCTAAGAGTGATGGAATCCATGAGCACCTGTTTGGGTGATAAGAGAATGTCTCGTCAGTTTCGTCGTCAAGGAGGACATGCTTGTCCCTCATTTCTCAGTCCTGCAGGAGATAGGGGTCATAGAAGGTGGTGGTGTGGAACTGGGGAGCGTTGCTTGGACCCGGTTCCTGCAGAAGAAGAATGACGGCTGCTGGGGGTCTGTCACGATTCTGATACCTGAGGCCGTCATAAGAAGATTCGGCGGCAAAAGAATTGTTGGGGAGAGACAGCATTGTAAGCGGGAGCAGGGGTGAAAGATCGAGATGTAAAAAGTGGAGGTAAAGGTGGTAGTCTCAACGAGGTCCTTGGAGTTATTGCAAAAGGATACTCTTGATGGTCAGCAAGTCTTTGGCTTCCTTGCCTTAGAACTGTGCTGTTGGTGTGGTAACAGTAAGCTCTGCGCTCGAGTCCTTGTCGACAGAGAGGACAGGGTATGAAGAGAGGTACTCCTGGACTGACAGTGTCGTTCCTGATTATTCATCCATCATTTAGATGAAGGTTGCCGTCGATCAGAATCTGTGTGTGATTGGTAAAGAGGGGAGGATCTGCCGCTGGAGTGGTCTCGACAGCGTGTTGTCGCTTGGAGCTAGGGCTCGACGCAGTGACCTGGGATTGTGGCTTGGAGGTACGAGAAGAGAACTGGGAAAAGGGCGCAGGGTCTTCCGAAGAAGTACTGACTGGTGCAGGTAATCTGCGAAAGAGGATGTGAACATCCCATTGGTCAGTTTCTAATCGATCAGTAGTGTAAAATCGAATAGGATCAGGAGTCTCGGCATTAAGCCGGTTTTGAAGGAAAGCCCAAAGGGCAGTCCTAAGAATCTTCTCTGCGTCATCTGTACCAACTCCAGAGGTAATAAAGAAGGTAAGTTGCACAATGGCAAACAAAATCAGTCCAATAAAACGCTGAGCCCAACCAACCATCTGCTCATTGGTGAAAGGCATTGTATTGTGAAATAATGACGTCCTTAAGACAGAGCAGGGCTCATAACCTATTGAGACAGTATATGTTCCAATGGCGCAAACAGGAGAGGATTATGTACAGTGAATGATATTCACTGTAATGAATGGTTGAAGCGAAAGAGTAAGGGTGGTTTGGGAGGGTAGCTTGTTAGAGCTGAGAGTGACTGAGTATGCGAAAGAAGAGTCAAAGACTGCTTATTTAGCCCAAGCAGGAGGGCGAGGTTTATATACTACAGGAACCTGTTTGTACCTGTGTTGGACTATTCTACGTATAGTAGATAAGAAGAAGTCCATAGAACTTCATGGAAAGATCATGTGATCAGGATATAAGTAGTGTCAAATAGCAAAAGAAGCTCTTATCTATGATGTCAGGTGCTTACTGATCATCTAGTAATCTGAATAGTATAATCAGCCCGTGAGGCAATGTAAGGGCCTAGAATTCCAGTAATAGGAAGAAGAATCAGCAAAGAGAATACCGGATATTCTCAACACAGGGATCACTTGCACTGCATGCCAAATTCATTCCTACCCTCGGTAGAACAGGGCAGAAAATATACCAAAGAAGGTGTTTTCCTTCTCAGTGATTCCTGGAATATGAGACATGCCCTTACAGGCGGTGGAATGACTGTTGCTCTAAATGATGTGGTCCTGCTGGCTGAGATGCTTGGTGAAGTTGGAAACTACAGCAATTGGAATCAGATCTCCGATATGCTTGCTCGGTGGCACTGGGCTCGCAAACCCTTGGCATCAACGATAAATATTCTGAGCGTCGCATTATACGACCTGTTTGGCGTGGATGGTATGTATGCAGCAGTTGGCTGCGACGTCGGGACTCATTGATACATAGGTGAATATCTTGTGGTGCTATAAAATGGCTGCTTCAAATACTTTGAATGTGGTGGTGATTGCATTCGTGGTCCTGTTTCCCTTCTCTCTGGGTAATCTGATTAGCTTTTATTCGGAGACAGACTTTATTTCAATTTCCTTTTCATAGTATTGCTCCCTCTTCGTCACTACTATTCTACCATTTCTACAAAGTGGCACTCTACTCAATATGGGTCATGTTTACGCACCCTTGGTCCGTCAATAACTTGAAGGGTGAAACCAAACCTATACTTGCAGTCCCACCTGTTGGGAGTATCCTTTCCTCTTGATCAAGAGCGTGAAAGTGGTCTGTTATTCAACATTTCCGTCTTTGGTCACTTCATTGGCTGACACGAGGCTCATTTCTAGTTTTGGACAGCAAGTATTGTGATTGCTCCATTGGTTTGGTCAGAGATACGGTGGTGGTGAGAGTGAGGTGATAGAACCATCATAGAACTTCCATATCTTGACTTTGTTATACGCGTTAAATTATACCTAGTAATTCTATGTTCGGCAGGGAGATTTGGCCAGTGCATGAAACAATTGTTTCCGGTTTGAAGCAAACTGATGGGTGCGACCAAGTCAACCATTCTGTGCGAGTTGTCGCATTGGTGATAGATCATGATCTAATGACATCATTATCCATAATAGCATTGTGGCTATTCCACCATCCGATTGGGAAACAAAGTGCTATATCGTGAAACACATCAGTGTGAAAGTGGTGTATCATTATATCATTTACCATAGACTGCAGCAAGACAAGATCTGTGTGGAAAGTGCAGAGCAGCATAATGAAGTGAAGATTAAAACTGGTGGTAAGCCATTTGCAAACAATGTATTATAGGACGGAGATGGGACACCAGGCATTCAAATCGGGACGAGATCTGACATGCGGTGTGCAGGATCATAACTTGTATGGAAGCGTGACTGGCCATGATGCATCGTATGAGAAGTTGGTAGTGTGGCAACATGAATGATTTGAACGCTGCTGGCAAAAGATGTGATAATCCGGCTTGAGCAATCACATAAGCAATCAATGCAAACTTCCCATCGAGTGTCCAATATCAATGTTCACAACCAACCGTCTCTTACTTCGGGGCTTTCAAGATTCAGACTTAGAATTTCTCCTGGCTCTGCGTAACGATGTAGAAGTGCAATGTGGCAAGACATTTGGCCCTGTCGTTCCTTGCCCTCCAAAATACAAAAAATCTCTGCATAAACTAGCAGAAGACAAGTCAGCCCTCTGGTTCACAATCATGATAAAAGATACGGAAGAATTTATGGGACACTGTATGGTTAGGATATCAGAATACAAGAACAGGGATGACGAGTTCTCAATATCTATGTTCCCAAAGTTTTGGGGAAAGGGTTATGGGATGGAGGCTGCTATGTTTATGGTCGGCTATGCGTTTCATGCCTTCGGCTTGCAACACCTGTTACTTTCTGTCCTCAATGGAAATGCTGCAGTTTGGGGACTTTACATGAAGCTGTAAGAATAGCTAACGTCCGAGCTTATGACTGAACCAACTACGTTCTGCCTAGTGGGTTTCAAGAGGAGGGTAGAAAGTGGTGGGGCAATTGGGGAGAAGGGCGCTGGGAAGATATCATATACATGGGACTTTTGGAGGAGAAATGGACTGCATTGCACAACGCGGTTTTAGAATAAGCCCAGGTATGCTGTCCCGAGACGACAGTTGGAAACACATTGTTTACCACTAGAAGTCAGGGTACGGTGATCCAGGACATTATTAACCACGGTCGGAATCTGGAAAGTGAGCGCGATACATTATTTCTTTAGCCAAAGTCTCCAAGTAAGCAGAGCACCATATATCTTCTGATGCTGCGTACGGATACTATGAACATCCCCTGAAGCTTAATACACTATCTTAAGTACTCCCCAGCATGCGCTAGAGTTGATTGAGGTCTTGTCTGACTTTCCGATGGATCATTGCTGTGATCACCAGTGACAAGTAAGTAAGTATCATATGAGGATATTCATTTTACCTGCCACAACTCCCACGTGCACGAGGAACAACGCATCTTGCATACCTGTTCAAAGTTACCCTGAATCAGTTCAGTATTTATAGACCTTTGTGTCAAGTGGATTAACCATAAAGACGGTCATGGGTCCAATCAGGAGCTGATGTAGGTGTGTTCCATCCATAGGCATATTCAGAAGCATGTTAATACAGAAGTAAACCTTAGTGGAGTCTCCTACGCTGCAGTTAAATGCAACGTGATTGTGGTACAACTACATCTGGTCCAGAACAGAAGAACATAATCCAAGAAATAAAGTGAGTGAGAGCATGGTGGTTTGCCGTTCAATCCAAAATATTAGTTACCACTCAAAGGTTCTAGCGAAAAGATAAATTGTATGTCAGTTCAGGTCATTATTCAAGAGGATCCGGAAAGGGAGGGACGCACTCCTCGTGTAACTACCCATATAGCTTCTCATTTCCACCCCCTGAGGCATCAAACCATTCTACTATGATGGGTGTAGGCATAGGCTTTGAGGGGCTTGAACATTGAACTTTGAGCCACTCTAACATGTCTAAACAACGCACGCGAGCGGGAGTGTGGAGTTTTCACATGAATTTCTTGTGCAATTTGTAAGCAGTTGAGACTTAGATATCATTCTTCAATCGTCATTACAATGTCCTCACTCAGTGCTGAGCAAGAGAATGCCTCACAGCGGGTGGTCTACAAAGTCTTAGCCAGTGTCCTGCTCATATTGGAGGAGGTACGGTCTCTCCCTCAGGCTGAAGAGATGGATAAATTGGCATCTCAACTCACCAAACCAATCATGGCTCTTCAGAACCAACTAGTACGTCAAGGTCCATTTTAAGCGGTTCACCTACTGGACATATGTGGCATACAGGATATTGTTTGCGCCTTGGAATCTCAAGTGAAATATATCCCCAAGCTCCTAGTCTCCCTTGATGCACATCTGAGCTGCCCAGATGGACTCTTCCCGAATTTCACTGCCATCACTAACAAGGATACCAGCGTTTATCCTGAGCACCCCTGGTTGACAAAGGTCCAAGTCACAACAGACATTTCTACGGACTGCACGGCGGAACAAGTTCCAAAGTTGGGGGGGTCGACCCTTCATCCTTAAAAAAGGGGGGAACCTCAGGCATTGAGGACGGGTCTATGCATGTCTTGCAGGGAAGTTGGAATTACCAGAGCAATTGAGGATGGGTTAGTCTCCGACACAGTCACCATGGTTACCAGGGAGGGCAAATCTTGAAATGGCTGTGCTCCTACAAGGGAGAGTAGGCTCTCGTTGCCTTATCAGCCCAGCATAGACAATGAGCCCACAGTCGAGGGCAAGCTCTTAAGCGAAAGCAAACCTAGGGGTTGGTCAACCTTTAAAAAGGGGAGCCAGTTCCACTCGACTTGTCGGCCCAGCGTAGAGTTTGCGAGTGAAGGTGATCTCCATGGTTGCTCGACCTCTGAAGGGAAGCATCTGCAGCTGCCTGATCAGGTCACTGACAGTGTGGGCACAGAGCCTGCAAGCAAGAGCCAGTTGCTGCCTCAGTCCCATTCTACAGCCTCAGACCCGAGTGCTGGTAGATTCAAACCATGCGAAGCTTGCAGGAAGAGAGGATTGAAATGCCAGCCCCGCGATGGCCGTGCTTGCATCCAATGCAACAAGAAAAAAACGAAATGCTCTCTCTTTTCCGACATTTCCGACGCTTTCAACACTCCTCTGCATCCACCACTCCCTCCCAACCCCCAGTTGCGATCACCCCTGAAAAGGACCTCCGAAGCTAGTCACTCACTGTCATGGCATCACCCTAGGCTTTACACTAGTTTGCAACTTCCCATGAGCCTACCGTCTTCAAGTTCTGATCAAGCCTGCGGGACATGTGGTCAGAAGCAACTAGTCGAAGATAGGATTTCTGCTTTAGAGTGCCTTATATTACAACTATTATACGTGGTTACAGACTACGGGAGTGAAAATGCCCATGTACTGGATGATTTTTCATAGGAGGTGCCCTCACTATGTATGGACAGGAACGTTAGGACTTCTATTGTATCCCCAAGGTGGTGTTGCACTCCCACTCACTGTACCGCTCCCAGTGGGAACATAAGGTGCTCCACCCTCATCTTCGTGTTTGAAAATGGCTGGTGTCACAAGCCCACGAGCACCAGGAGGGCAATACGCTCCAGCAGGCTTGGTGGACATGGACTTGGATGTGAGTGCCGCAGCAAGGATGCTAGGTGATGGCTGGGGTGACAGCGGAATAGTCTGTCCAAAAGGCGGTGCTTGATCCACAGGGGTAGGGCGCCAGCTGGCCTGATAGAGCTTTTCGACATTCTATATGTGGACTAGTGGATCGCTCGCATGCCAGATTTTCATCCCATTGTCAACACACAAGTGGGGTGATGATGTTGCAGTCAAGAGGAAACGTCCATCCGGAGACCAGGAACAATAAGACGTATTCGGAGTATCGATGATGCACACTTTGTTGAGCATGTGTCAGTTGAACACGTCAATCTTGCCAGCTAGATCACTGAATCCGGCAAGGAGAAGGCAGTCCTGGGGGTTAAATGAGATGGTGTTATGAGGTCCTGAACCAAAACCATGGATTGTGTGAACACATTGGTTGAAGAGCATGGTCTTGGCAGGCATATCTATTGAGAAAGACCCAGATCAAGCACATGGACAAAGAAGGTCGTTAACTCACAGCTGTGCACCATACCAAACTCTTTGCTGTTGGGACTCCATGTGACGTCGTGAATTGGACACTCCTTGTCAAGGGAGACTCAGCAATTGAAATTGCCAGCCGTGCTATGAAGATACATGGACATTTTTCCCATTGTCTACTCGAATAGTGAGCCATCCCAAACACAGAAAGGGTAACAGGTGGGGTGGATGTGGAATTTCCAAAGTAAACCGTTCTATTGTTTTGCATCATACTCATAGAACCACACCAGGTGGAGCCGGTAGCACAGGGGCCATTGTCCCCCATTCGAAGGTGGAGGTACCACTGCCATGATTTGGTATATAAGGTACAGTGGACCCTATCACCAAGCTCGAATTCACTATCGACACTAAACGACATGGCCAGAGTAAAAGGATGGTTCCTGAGACCCCAGGCCCAGAAGCCATTCAAGGTGAGTTACTAGGCCCATTAAATGAGCAAATAACTCAATTGTATAGTGTCTGGTCATTCAGGCAATGACGATCCACGATGCACAGATATGAACAAGGCGGGAGGCCCAAAAGGTCAACCACAACCCAGCCTGTGGGGAGTGTGTGGCTGGCAACACTCCCTGCCAAGGAATACTGACCGTCAGGTGCGACTGGTGCACAAATAAACGTCTTAAGTGCGACAAGTCCAGCTGTCGAGGTGCAAGGGAGGCAAAAGAACCTGTAGGGTGTGACAAGGCACCAGGTGAGTACTTGGGCAGTTGTCGACTTGTCGTTACTAACCTGTATGATCCTAGCTCCTGCCATGGACGAACCTGCCAAGAGGAAAAGACCCTTAAGGTCATGTCAACTCAGGAATAAAGATGTGTAATAGTGATTCGTAAAGTATTAATAACTTGAAGCTCTGTATCGTATCTGCATCGTTCTCTCATTCATCATACATTTTCTGTTACATCTGAGTGTACTTCCTGCCACTTTCATGACACTGGGCCTTCCTGAGCTTATCTTGGATTCCGACAGTCCAGAGATCTACAAAGCATGGGCCCAGAAATATGGACCGATATACCAGATTCCATCCGTTCTGGAAACCTCATGCACAATATTGTGTGCGGCGATCTTACCCACTTTTATGCAAAGGAGACCACAACATGCACGTTAATGCCACTTGGCAAGTTCCTCACTGGCCTTGTGGTATGTTCTCTTGAAACAGTAATTAATAGGCTCAGGCTGTCTGATTTGCAGTAGGCCAGGAAGGACACTATGTTGACATTATATGGGGATGTACACAGACGGTCCGTATGTTCTCTCTGTGACCCTTTCAATGGTTAACTTTTATGCAGTCTACGAAGATATCTGACCCTGGTAATTTGCACTTCCCACTGTATCATAAATGCATACTTGGTGGCCATGCAGTCACCACTTCTCATCATCAAGCTCTGATGATACAAACTGCAGGCTAGATTGTGCATATGCTTACAACGAGGACGAAGGTTGAAGGACAAACATACAATCTATCTATCTATTTAATCTTTCGTCGCTTGATGAGTATGATAGGGGTGGATGTCTTCGACTTTGCCTTCCAACTAGTACCCTCAGGCATATCCATAAGTCTTAATTCACATATGGACGACTTCTGTAGGACGGCATACCAGCATGAGTTGCAACACTGATTTGCTGCACAATCATACCTTTGACATGGGTGAGTCAGACCCCTGCTTGTCCAGTGGTGGGTTGGGTTCTTGCCTCCTCTTTCTCTTGCGATTTTGGTCACTTATGGGTAGTAGAACAATGTTAGACAATGTTAATAAAATTGTGGTCATTCACGAGGACCCCTGAGGAATCAGAGTGGTGTTTGGTGGTGATTCAAGATTCTTGGGGTCAGAGTCAGTCAGATCAATAACAACCTCCTTTGTTCTGGAGCGTTTCTTGTGAGGGATTGAAGGAACATCAATTCGAATGTAGTGGTGTACACCAGTACAAATGATGTCCCATTCATCTATATCAATGATATCTTGTTCCATAGGCATGCATATCTTGAATCAGACTTCGTCGAGCTGCAGTTTTCCACTGACCACAGGAAGTCATGCCATCTCCACACCTGAGCAGGCTTGCAAACATGTGCTAATGCCACAGGTGACCCAGCCCATCTGAGCTTAGGACAGTCACATTTCCTAAGTGGAATTATTACATAAATGGTGACTTGCCAGTGATCATCAATTAGAGAAGATGACGCACTAGATACTAGTAATCTTGATCTCAATCATCTTCCTGCCCAGTGAATTTGACTGTTCAGTTTCAATGGATTGGTCAGGCAATGCCAGTTGTGTTGCATTGCCGTCCACAAATTTTAGGCGCTCTCTCTGAATTATGTAATTCCTCCGGGCCAATCTACTTGCATGCTACACCATTGACTGCTAACACAGACATCTGCATCATCAGCTTGGGTATCACAGGCGTCAGCGTTGCATACCACCTCTGAAGCCAAAAAAAACAAATGTGCCCTAGTCACCACTTAAGGTTGTCATCAGCCAGAGACTGGTTTTATAGTCTTGCTGCTGATGTTCCCTTACTAGTAGTCTAGCGCAAGAGCGGCAGGTGAGTCCAAGTCGGTACCTTATCGGGTTATCTCACCTGTGGTGCAGCTCGGAATGGCATCCATTTGCACTTCCAAGTACAGGGCTGGAGAAGCTGAGCAATCGTATGCTTTGAAAGCTCATTGTGTTTCGTCACTCGTACATCTCATCCATGAACACAAATTGACAGACGACGTCAATCCTGCACTAGATGGAAGTCATCCACTTGCTGTCTTTAAACCAGGAAGCCGGAATCATATAGTGTGACTGCCGAGTGGTGGTGAATGTGGGATGGCCTCTGGACAATGCAGTCAATTTGAGCAGGGATGAATTAGAAGTTGTAAGTGTGCTTTCTTTTTCTGACAACGTTCAGACATTTGTTGTGCATCATCCGGAGGTAAAATTTTTGGGTTATAAGTTGGTCACTAAATTCTATTGGCTGACGGAGTCCCACATGAACTTTGACCTCACACTGCACAAATCCATCACAATGATCAGCCAGACAAGCTCAGCAGCTAGATCGTTGACAATCACCACTCGCATGTGTGCACTTTCGATACTGCGGCTTCTTGCCTGTGCATCCCCATCTCATCTGAGTCGTTCATCCCTGCACTCTTTGGGCTCACCCCTGGGCTCGTCATTCTTCACATGCAGCACGTCGTCTGCTCATTTGCACATTGCCTCCTATGTAATCAGATGACTGCAGCCCTGCCCTTCGAGCGACAGGATGACAAACCGACAACAAATTGTGCAACAGAGCTGCCCACCAACTCGGCATCACCAGCACACACTCCGAACACCTCTGGATGCATTCCGGTGCATCCAGATGTGCGGTGAGCCTTAATGGCTCAGATCCCCATGGCGTCCCACGGTGAAAACAAGTCCAGCGGAGGAGCTGGCCATGGGCTGTGTGGTTCATGTCGGAAATCCACCCTTGTGGGTTTGCACTGGCTCACAATGAGCCGGTAAGGGGAAGTTACCCTTCCCAGCTGTCCAACAAATTACTCCGGTTGACATGCAGAGGCTTAGCCCCTCTAGCAGTACTGGATGGTGCTTCAAGCTGCAGACGAAACTCTGCAAGAGCTCGCGCTCCCTTCTTGCTCTCACGCTCTGCCTGTAATCTGAGCCTTTCTATCCCCTCCCTGATGCTCTCGGGCCAAGGTGTCTGACCATTGTGCACCCACCAGTACTTGCGTCCCCACCGCTCTCACACTTTGCCTGTGATCCAAGCCTCCCCCCCACTGCTGGGGTCCTTATCCCCCCTGGGGCCATGACCTCCAGGTCAAGATCTCAGGGGTCGTGTTTTTGCCTCCTACCTGCTAGGTGTAGCGCTTTGCTCTCCGCATCGTCTCCCACCTCTACCATTTGAGGATTGCAGCTCATGCTCACCAGCAGGTGGTGGCTTCCGTTCAGGGCTGGGAAGTGCTCCATATTTTCGCCCATCCCCTCTTCCTCGCATAGCACATGTACACTATGTAGTTACATGTGCATGATCCCCCATGCCACACTGCTACTACGTAGCGACATCCAAAGATATATGACCACATCCACCCACATGACTTCCCTTCTTTGGTTGGTCACATGATTTCTTCGCATGCGAGCATTTACCATACTTAGGAACCTATGGACACATTCCATGATCGCTTGTTGAATAGTTTGCGTACAACAGTTTGTCCTGGTCAATCCGAATTGGTTTGATTTTTCAAGTAATAAAAGGTTTTGTGCCATGTACCCATGATGAGGTCTATTCGACAACCAACTTGAAAGTGCCTGTCTTACTCATCACATCTTTCGACCTCAGCCCAGCCAGCAAGGAATCATTCAGTCTCTCAGTGCTTGGGAGCTGACCCATCCTTTGGTGTCCCTTGACCTGAGGCTTAAAAATGACGTGGTGCTCAATGGCACTCGCCACTTGGCCATGACAAACGACCTCGTAAAATCAGCATGAGCTCCAGGATTTGCTTCCTCTTCCGCCCTGACATTGCAGAGACTGACTATAGTACATAGGATTGGCTATCTCAAGTTTGTATGTTTGACCATAGCTATCTTACACTCAACCTAATCCGGACAATTAGAATGTACGATACATCTCTGGCTCAGTCAACACACTATGTCTGGAATTTTCCAAACGATCACATCTCAATCAAGCTGCTTGTGCGTCTGCTTACCTGACATTCTGACATTCTGATCTATATCTAATGATAACACAGGTTTTTCTGGTGTTGTTAGTTGCTCGGTCTGGAGATTTTGGTCTGCAATTAACATGCTTTCTAGCATCGCAGATGCCCTTCACATGATTGGCATCGCTGAATTCTACTGGACCATGATTGTATTGTGCCATTAGAGCAGTGGGGCATTGTGCAAAATTAATCTCTCTTGGTTGGTGATGAATCTCATTCTTGACCATGTTTTCACGATTTGCATAGGGGTGTATTTGTAAGTATTCAATGTTTGTATTCCCAGCCAGCTTGTTGATTTTTTCCCATAGATTTCCATTCCTATGAATGTAGGGGGTCCTTTCGTGTATACAAGTCAAAACTAATAAAGATTCTTAGTTTGTGATTACCTTTGCCATGCAGTGGTTCGTTGATGGTTGCGTCCATCAGTATATTCCTAAATTTGTTCTTGTAGTTTCTACTGCCACCAAGTTTGTATAAGTATGTGCATTCTCCTGTGAAGAACTTATACATTGGCAATATGCTATAGTAAGTGGGAATAACAAATGTGTTACCTGTATCGTTGTAAGTCCGTCATATTGAGATGCTGATCTTCTCGCCAGGTATAGTTCCTAATAGCGCATTCACAATGGGGTAAGTAATCTTCTGTTGAATACTAACTGTACCAACGGTTTTTCAGTAACCTGCACATGTCAGGATCCTTGTTTTCCTCCATTTATTGTTTATTAACTCAATGTAATGTCTTAGGGGCAAGTGTTGAGATGTACGTGGATTCTATTCGTTGTTCTAACCAACTCTAATTCACTTTCAGTCTTAAGGATAGGACGATAAGGTTTCTTTATATGATGCCAGTAAGAGGTCTATTTGGAGTGGAGCGAGATGACTGACAGTTGCTAGCTTATCCCCATTGCATCAAGCATGAGTACCATATGTAACATTGTCATCACATGCTCTATTTTCAAGTATTTATGGTAGTCCGAATTCCAGGGTAGCCATATTATCCGTGATTTGGTGGTTGTTTTTGTCAATATGTGTGCCTTAACATGGTAGGTTTAACCAGCCGTGCGGGAATCCAAGTTCATAACCAATATTCTAGTCTTATTGTTGATGTGGTGGTGAGCGTTCCCTTCACTCATAATTTTTGAAGCCAATTAGCATTGTAGTTTATTACCCAGGGTGGGCATTATTGGGTTGGTGCGCCCGCAGTGATCATCAGCCAATGTGAGTCATGTTCCCCATACTGGTTTTTGCTAATACTGTTTTGTTCTCGATAGGTTATTTGAATTCACTCCTCACTGTGTAGAATTTCTCAGGCTCTGTGTCCCCACAAGAGCTAATTTCGTCGATGTCACTTTTACACAGGCTGAACGCGAGATGAGACGATTGCGCTACACGATCGAAGTACCAACAATCACAACAATCACACTTTGATTCTTTCTTGGCACATACCTCCATTTTAATGATTCTTCCTCTGTCTATTCTTTTAGTTGTTATCAGCATGTCAAATTCAACCAAGTTCATGACATGGACAGCCTTCTGACTCAACTGGAGTTTGTGTTGGAGATCAACTCCCCTCTGTGGATGTTCATCAGACTAGTCTGTGATGTCGTCATTATCCCCAGTCAGGGGAATTAGTGCTTTGGTCCAGTGGAGGTGAAAGTTAGCCATACTTTTCATCAGGCGTTCACAATGCTATCTAAATGTGGTGAGCTAAAGAGGTAGATAAGTTGCCTTGATATACCGTTTATGGTAAGTACAGGCCAATATGTCAACTTCCACGGATGGCTGAATGTCTCATACCAACAGCCCTTCGGGTAACTTTGGACCAGCTGTTCAAGGTTGACTAGCCTAAACATACTTGGTATAGTAGTAGCTCTAGCTTACTCCCCGCCGAGTGTTTCATTCTTCCATCGTAACCTAAAGGACAATGGACGAGGTTATTTGTATTTTGATTCACTTTGTTTACAGGTCATTTCTGATATACATGCTTTTTTCCTCGCAATGGCCCTATACCCTGAAGTGCAGGCCAGAGCACAGGCAGAACTGGATACTATAGTAGGCAGCGAGAGACTGCCCTCTCTCAATGACTACGATTCACTTCCTTATGTCAATGCAGTTTGCAAGGAAGCTCTTCAATGGCAATCCGCTGCACCTATATGTACATTCCTCTGTACTCAGACTTGGATTCTTCTGTGCACACTCATTTGAAGATAATAGCGATGCCACATGTAGCTACAGAAGACATCTACTGTGAGGGGTACTTCATTCCAAAAGGAACGTCCATCATCGGAAATTCATGGTGAGTACTGTGTAGTCCAATATATGCGAGTGTGTATAAGCATGCACATTGTCCTGATGAGTGAATCCTTGCTGACCAAGCATATAGGGTAGTACTCCGTGATGAATCCACGTATCCTAATCCTGACGTGTTCTACCCTGAGTGATTCCTTGGAGACTCTCTACAGCCCGCTCCCCAGAGTGTCTGCTTTGGATTTGGTAGGAGGTAGGTACATTTCTGTCATACTGAATACTTACCAATCAATTTTCCCCATCTATCATTTCAGAATCTGCCCTGGTAGGTGTTTTTCCTGTCCATTTCATGCGCCAGTACTGACCATTGGTTTTCCTTAGGCTTATACCTGGCAGAAACAGCCCTCTTTATTTCAGTTGCCATAATGCTCACTGCACTCCATGAGTCGAGGTTAGCTCCGACGTTGTTAGATGAGCATTTTATTTTATGGGTATCCGACGGCTGCTCTTCCTGGACGTGGCTAAATTTGAACACTTCTAGTCATTCAAAACTGTCTAGGTGCCAGATCACTGCCAGGCCTCCTAAATCAGCAGTGTTGGTGGGTGGTGCTCAAACTGATACTTTTATGCACACTTGAATAATGTATTCTAATGAAAATTGGTGGATTAGTAGACGTTTACATTAGGTCTCATTTGGAAGAACTTCTTCTGCCAAGTCAACTGACATTGGCACTCGCAAAATCAAGATTTGGTGTCTACCTTCTAGTACTTCGAAGAGCGATTTACAAAGAATGAAAGAGTCGTCACTTTGCCAGTTCTTCCTGCGGGAGCATTGCGGTCTATGGCGACAGTCTGCTCAACATTGAGCGCTACCAAGTTATGAGCACCAGAAGTCTGTTGAATGAACATCTGCCACAGGGATCTTGGATTCAATAAAGACAGTCAGTTTTTTTCCTGAGCAGTGCATTCTAGAACTCTTGTTACTTAGGGGGCCACCATGGAGGGGGCAATACTGGTGAGATGATCAGATTTCTAGGAATTCGTGTGCTAACCTTCCTGGAAGTTTTTGCCAATGCTGCAGCTGAGAATTCGACCTGGGAACCATCATTAGTGCAACAGACCACTGAACTGGGCCCATCAAGAAGATGTCTGCGTGGTTGGTCTGTCTGCCCCACAGTGACCTCACGCCTATTTCGCATCACCAACAAATCACTTGTGTGCAGTTTGATCAGTTATATCTCTCTCCATTTATTTCGTGCCCAGTGGTGTGAGATGGTTGTTGTCTGTGGCTGTCAGGAATGTTAATAATTGCAAAAGGAGCTCAGAACCAAGTGTAATGTAATATGGTACCTTCAGAAGTTATGTAACAGCAGGGGGTTGGACGAATCATCTATTTGAGGTAACAGAAGAAGCAAGATGCAGAAAGTCACTCGCTGTCCTCAGATTTTAGTGGTCCTCTTTCATTGCCCAGCACAAGTCCGAACCCAACCCATCTTCCCTGTCCATTGTGCCATAATTTCCTTGGCGCCAGATACCACCATGTGGTGTGCATTGACTTTAATGAAACTCTGCTTGTTAACTGATCTGATATGATATAAAGCCCACTGGCAGGTCCCCCCGTTACAAGGCACCAACCCCTGATCATAGCACGATCGTACTCCCAATTTTCGTGGAACAGGGAACGTTGGGGCGGTGAGGGGAGAGGACCTGGGCTTGGGCTTGGGCTTGGGCTTGGGCTCTTGTAGCTGGAGGAGGTCATAAGGTCGTCGGAGGTTGCCGGAGGGGGTCATAGCACAGCATAGACAAGCCAGTAGCGTGTGTCGGTGCAGTCTGGGGTAGTCAGCCATAGTCCCCCTTCCTCTTTACAACGTCAAGGACAGGCCTGAACATTAGCAATTTGTTCATGTCCTTATCCGGACTTTTCCAGAACTTTTTCAGCTTAGAATGCGGTCTAAGGGAAACCAAGTCCAGGTGTGAGCAAGTGGCACAATGCCACTTGATTTCTTAAACCATACTTATATGACACTTTTACCATACTTATCACACTTGGGATAGTCACCTCAATGGGAAAAAGTATGTATTCAGAAGCACTATGCCGTCTAATGGAAAAAAAGAATAGGTACAGAAAAAGCAATTGAACCCACTGAAATGGTGAAAAAGCAGAATGGAGCTAAGAATGATGGAATACCAGATAGTGGACCAATTAGATAACAAGATCTAGAGGATCGTCAGTCAGCTTTGTGTGGGCAGAATATTTGAAATGAGCACCAAAGCAACGCGCGTGGATCGATGGTATCAGCATCAGGGAGGCTGAAATTGGTAGGAACACATTCAAGCAATCCATATGTGAATTCAATGGTGTCATCTGTATTTTCGGAGCCCTTCTTGATGAGTATAGTGGGGATACAACTGTGTTTCACTGCTCCAGTTACTCCATCAACACAGTAGAAGGGGCGCAGTTGGATGCAGTGGGAGGCAAGGTTGAGCGAGCGTGGTGCTTAGGCATAGTTGGACATGCTAGAAGGCGAGGTCAAGCAGCCATGCTCGTTGGAGCATGGTAGGACACGAGCAGGCATGTTCGAGTGCAGTTGGACATGGTGGGGGGCAAGGTTGGGCAGCCGTGCCCATTGGAGCATGGTAGGACGCAAGGAGAATAGCTGGAGCGGAAAGGCTAAAAAGAACGATCACGTGATCCGTTCTTTCGCAGAATTTTCCAAGTCCCCAAAGTGTAGGAGAGACGTGCTAGCACCATTAGATTTAAGTGCTAACTATTTCATCTTCTGATTTACAGAATAGTTATTATATGATTCATACACATTCTTAGCTACAATGTAGATATATGCTAAATTGTTCACTACTCCGTCATTGGCTGTAGTGTCCTGGAACACTAGCCATGTTTCTGGTGGCTGTGGTGGCTGTCCCAAAAAAGGGTGATTTGCTGATCAGGCTTGAGGCAACCCTGGACAGCTGGAGCAGTACAGTCGACTCCCTTATAACCCATACCCCCTCGGGATAGGCCCAGAGGTATGGGTTATGGGGAGTATGGGTTACACAGGAGGTGGGCTCAAATGAACGAAAAATGGTTATGATTGACTACATGCCACCAGTCTAGTGTGGTTCGGTATAAAGAGGTTATCTATGAGTGAAATAATCAGTAGCTTTGGAGTTCCCCATTGCCTAAGTACCGAGTGCTCGTCCTGCACCCAAACAAACCCAGCATTCCCTCCAACTTGCAAACAAACAAATTATCCAAATCGTTCACATACTTTCTAAGTAATAACACTGCTTGAAGCACTTCACTACGCGTCGGACCTGGTTACAGCCTCACCCACTAGCAGCTTGTCTGAGGCTTCCCGTGCTTCCTTTGCATACATTCCATCTGGAAAATTTCTTCGTCTGCTGCCCCAACCATATTGTGTGTCTCAGCAGCAGGGTTGAGCAGCTCAGCAAGAGCAGTAAGCCTATCCTTTTTGTCTGTAATCCGTTCTCGTAGCTTGGCTGGCCCCCAAGTTGTTAAGGGCTTTGGTGGGTTTCATAGCTCCCAGGTTGACGAAGTTTCAGGTCATAGTTGCCATCTTTGGATGGCCAGATTACTAAGCATCGACTAATATAGATATTGCACTGCATTATATAAGCAAATTTATGGGTTTTGGTGGCCGAAAAAGGTATGGATTATGGGTTATGGGTTTTGGGGTCAAAAATCCCTGCATCGCGACTTGAGAAATTCAAAAAAGTATGGAGTATGAGGATTATGGGTTTTGCCAGGTATGGGTTATAAGAGAGTCGACTGTAATGTCTTGATCATGTCTTAGCGGTCTCTTTTGCCAATGTATTAGCTTTCGGCACTTTTGCCTGGCTACTACTAAGCACACTAAGTCAGGATAAGGCCATGGACAAATTGCTGATGAAGCACACTGCAGACCAGGCAATCCATGATGCGGAATCTTCTTCAGGTTCCCTCCTCTCTTCATGCCTTGATGTTTTCCTCATGGAACTCACAGTTTTATCCCCAGAGGAACTTGATCAGATTGACATATCTCCTGCCAATTTTGATGAGCCTCATCACTTGCTTATACCCGACCCTAAATATGCTAGAAATCACATCATCTTCGGGACTTTTCTCTTCCTCACACAGATTCTACTCTACCAGTCCTACACTCGAACTACTTCTCCCTCTTCTTCAAAACAATATTGTCCATACCACTGGAGTTCTTGGCCTTTCATCTGGAATTTTACCTGCTTGGATTGTTGCTGCCTCCCACAACTCACTTTCCTATATTACCACTGTTGAAGTCTTTCGCTTAGTATTTTGGATTGGCCTACATGCCTTGCAAACTACCAGGAAGCTGGTCAAGGAAAGACCTCTAGATACTACACTTCCTTGAAGCGTAGCATGTCTCAGTTTAATCAAAGCCAACATTGAACAACACATGGCCTGCTTCGAACAAAAGGCTAGTTGGAAGTCATATCTTCTTGATCCGATACTCAATTGACCGCTTTGGCATTCTCTTGTTCCCTTTCTCTGTGTAATGGCAGTCTTTGATGAAAGGAACATGACAGTTTCAGGAAGACCGGACTTATTGGTTAAATTCTCAACCTCTTTCTGTCCCGACATTGCTCTGTGCGTCCCAAAACGGTTGATGCACTCTATCACTCGGACCTCCACCTCTCAGATACTCAAGACTGGATCTTGGCTGATGTTTAGACACGGAACATCCGACTTCCAGACTTTCAAGATCTTCACTGTCCCTTGAGATCAACAATATTCGGGATGTATCCCAGCCTAGCTTTCCCTTCGCTAGTTCACTTGATGCTTGACACGGTGCTGGTCTATCCTGTCAACCGGGATCTTGTTGCAAAGAAAGTAGTCTGCCATTCCTCCTGATATGGGAATTTTGGCTGTCAACATCGGACCCGGATCAAGTACTCTCTAAGCTCTGGAGGAAGTTGTGTACTACGTTGCGTCAACGCCACTTCCAATACACCCAAAAAAGCCACTCATGCCTTTCCCAAGCAGGAGCCTATCGCCATCATTAGTATGGCAGCCCATACTCCGGGCACCGTCAGCACTACTCAGCTATGGGAGTTACTGAAAGCAGGTGTCAACTCTGTTTCAGAGGTCAGCATACTGATATGTATCTACAGCATAGCTGATGTATCTATCTGGCTTCCTGACAACCGTTTGGGGCACCTTTTGCACCATATGACTGACATTGAGTTGTCTCCTTGTGAGGTGAAAGCTGAAACGGGAAATTCCATGTCTGATTTTGCCGACTTCGATCACAGGTTTTTCAAGGTCTCCACGGGAGGTGAGGAGCATGGACCTACAACAGTGCATTCTGCTGCACACACCCTATGAGGCCCTTGGAAACCTGGGGTGTGTTCCTGACGCAACATCTTGTTTTTGACACACCACGTCCGGCTGCTATGTTGGAGCAGCGATACAAGACTATGCTGAAAATCTTTCTGACAACATTGACATTCACTATAGTGCCGGTGGGACTCACTGTTGAGCACTTCTCGGGTAGGTCTAACGTTATTTTTAGGAATACTCTGGGGGTTTCTGAGCTGCCATGTGTCATATGCTATACAGTTTGGTGGACCTTCTATCGTGGTGGATACCGTGTGCTCGTCTTCCATCGTAGCGATTCATCAGGCACGCAGAGCCTTGATGATGAAGATTGCAATGCAGCTCTCACGGGTGGCGTTAACATTATGACCAGCCCCAACGTACGTTTACTATATGTTATTTGAGACAAGTAAAGTAACATGTGGTACAGATGTTCATTGGACTGGAGCAGGGCCACTTTTTAAGTTCTTTAGGTCAGTGCAAGAGCTTCGACGCGTCATCCAACAGTTATTTCGGAGGGGAGGGATGTTGTGTGTTCGTCCTAAAGCGTCTCAGTGATGTGATAGCAGAGAACGACAATATCATGGGTGTTATCCGAGGTGTTGAAGTCAATCAGAGCAGCCTTGTTCCATCAATTACTCACCCCATAACCCTACGCAAATCAACCTCCTTAGGATGCTCCTGGAGAATTCTTGTATCAATTTGACTCGTGTTAGCGTTACCGAAGCCCACGGTACCAGAATGGAAGTGGGAGACATGTGCGAGGTCGCGAGTATCCTTTCGGTTCTTTCCCAAGGTAGATCTGGAGACAATCTGCTTCATATTACGTCGATCAAGGGGAATACTGGTCACTTAGAAGCGGCCTCTGGAACTGCGGGGCTCTGCAAACTCTTTCTGATGTTATGATATAACTTCATTATGGCTCAAGTCTCTTTAAAGTCACTCCATCCTCACGTTCCCCCCATGGATGCTGATCACATAGTTGTTGACCATGTCCAGTCCTGCTCTCGAGTTGCAGTACTCAATAACTTCGGCACAACAGGGTCCAATGGAGCACTAATTCTTGAGGAGTACACTAGGCCAAAGCATACTTTCAATCCTTCATCTCTCGTCTTCGGTATTTCAGCCAAGTCGTCCAGCATATTTGAAAATATCCAGTTGTGATATGCCCAATGGTTTGCGGACACTCAGAACCACGACGTTTCTTTCTGCAATATCGCTTATACTACCACTGCTCGGCACCAACTGTGCCCTTTCAGATTGGCAGCTACCACAAGCAACAAGAATGAGGTTATTCGAGCTCTCGTCACTGCACCCATTACCCAAGTTGAACTGCAAGGAGGGAAAGTGATATTCGTGTTCTCCGGTCAAGGAAGTCAGTACCTCAATATGGGTGGTTCCCTTTATGCCACGTTGCTGGTCTTCAAGAACTGCATCGATCGGTGTCAACGTTACCTCCTTTTCCTCGGTTACACCCTGTTATCTTGTCAGAGATTTCTGATCACGTCCTTGGAGTGGACAAGGAATCCAAAGTATATCAGTGCGTCATACTTGCTGTAGAGATCAGCCTTGCTGCTCTGTGGAGGCAGTGGGGAGTAGATCCCACAGGGGTTATCGGGCAAAGGTACATCATCAACTTACCTTTCCCATTTCGCAGGCCTAGGTTGAGTGTGCAACTAGTCTAGGAGAGTATGCCACAATGGTGATGGCTGGCGTTCTGTCGATAGAGACTGCGCTTTCCATCGTAGCAAAGAGGGCTCGTTTAATGTCTCGGGCCTGCGCCATCGGCAAAACCGGAATGAGATCCATCGATCTCCCTTACATGCAGGTGTAGGATGTTCTGGCTGCTAACAGGTCGTTTTCGAACGTGACTGTGGCATGTGTGAACATGGAGTCCACTTGCATGGTTGTGGGGTCCATCCAAGAGTTACAGTTGTTAGCAGCCTATCTGAAATTCATGTTTCACTACAAGACAGTTCCCCTTCAAGTTCCACTCGGCTTTCATTCTTCCACCATGGAGACGTTCTCAGAGATCACGTTGCTACACTCCCAATCCATTCCTATCATATCCAACATCTATGGAACTGTCATCCCTGTGGGTACCTTACAGCAATCGTACAGTCAGCGCCACGTTGGAACTGACGCTCCCCTGTCCACTCCCAGGTCATCCTATGCTCACGTCCTGGTCCTAGTACCTGTCTCGACAAAATGGCAATGCAGTGATCTTTGAAACGCCTATCAGCTGTTTGGCAAGTTACATAGAAGGGCACAAAGTTGGTGGATATCCAATGTGTCCTGCGTCCGTGTGCCTGGAACAGGTTCTTGTAGGGGCAGTGATCACCCAGTGTTACTTGGAATTGGATTTTGGAAGATCCATGCCAGTTTTACGCACCGTAGAGTTTTCTCATCCTCTCGTACGTTGGCCGGAGATCCGGCTGATTATTCGCACGCATGGTTCATTCAGTATTACTTCTAGGTTGAGTCCTTCGCAAGAAGAACACATCCACGTGCATGGAGATTTATGCCTCTCCTTCATTCGAGAGGCCACTTCAAACCTTGCTCTCGAACTCACTAGCATTGCTCAGCTTGCAAAGACTCCTGCCTCCCACAACGGACCACTCGAGGTATTCAATACACACGCTGCATACGAGGTGGTTTTTCCCCAGATCGTGGAGTACTCCAAGGACTATCATACCATTCAATCACTCACTGTCAACGGAGGTGGCTCCTCCGGTATCCCTATCGACTTCTCTGAGCGTGCAGTCCATCTTTCTGGATACAATGCTTCATGTCGCTGGATTCGTGACCAACATGTGAGACAATATCTCAGATGCATACATATGCAGTGGTGTCACGACAATTAAGATACTACGCGATCTGGTCAACACTGAGCATCATTACACTCTCCACTGCAACAATAACTGGATCTCCCCATATGACTGCACCACTGCAGACACAAGAATGCGATCTGCCCGCGGTTGTGTCCCAACTCCTAGGTTCCCAGTTCCGTAGGGTCCGGCTGGTGAGCCCCCATCGTGGCTCAGTGATTGCAGCAGATCCAGGAGCCACCCGAAGTCGTACATGCACAGATTCTAATTCAATCATTGCTCCATATTCACCTTGTAGCATCATATTTGACCGTTTGTGTCCCAACACACTTAGCACTGTGTTCTGCAGTACCAGTCCTGATGCTGACAAGGGTGCTACTGGTGCGGATGAGTTCTGTACGAATAGCAGTCACCCATCGCCTGATATGTTGGTATCCGAAGGCAGTAGCGTCTCTGAGAAGCATCCTCTGGACATGCACAAGGAGTGAATTCGTAGCATCATAGCTGAGGTGTTAGGGATCACAGACAGAGACGAGATCAAGGATGACCTTGATTTTGAGTCTCTCGGTCTAGACCCTTTGGGTTCCATCGAAGCTCAGCAGGCGTTGAGGGTCGCGTTGAATGGACCAGTCCCGTATGACATCTTCTCCAGATGTCCCGCACTCTCAGCACTTTGTGACTCCCTCGAGGGCCTGGACATTCCGGACAATAAGGCCTATGCCGGCGGTTCTCTAGTCTGTCACCCGACCAATATCACACTTGTCTCATTTCAACGATGTTCCAGGAGTTCGCACCCTTTCCCTTACCTCGTCCATGATGGAAGCAGACTCGTCGGGCACTACGAACGTATCACCATTGCACTAGGACATGTGGGAGATTGGCAATCCTCGCTTCTTTTCTGATGAACATGAACCTTGGGAAACGTGGTATAGCTCAGGCGTATGTGCAAGCAATCGAGGAACATGGTCACAATGGCGCATTGATACTCGGAGGTCAGCTCATCTACATTGGTGCAGTTGGTCGTCTGATGTAGGGTATTTTTCCCATAGGCTGGTTGTTTGAAGGCGTTGTCGCCTTTCAAATCACTCGGATCCTCATGTCTCGGGGTGTCCAGTTGAAAGGTGTTGTGCTGATTGATTCACCGTCGCCGTCAGCTCTACCCCTGTTGTCAGATCCCCTCGTTACTCGTCTCCTTGACCAGGAACATACCATGGATACATCAATGATATCACTGGTTGGGCATCAGTTCAAACAGAACACAGCATGCCTAGATGCATTCGTACCAAGCTTTTGCGGCACGCCAGCATCCCTCGCTATTTTGCGCTGTATGGCAGGTTTCTGTCCAGACGGTGTCGAGAATGTCGGTACGTGGTTCTGCGAGCGTGGCAGCACTGCACTAGGGCGGATGGTTGGACCATGGGAAACATTGGTTGGAGGGCCAATCCTGATCACGCCTCCACCTTCCTCAGGTTTGAGAGATCCCCCAACAACATTAAACCATGCACCGAGCAGCAATCCCACAGTGGACCGAACTATGGGCTTGCGGTTATGAAGTCCATTGCGGATGATGGATTCCCTTTGTGTGACGGTGAACACACGTGGGTAGAGTCGTACTTTTTTTTCGAGAACGGCGGAGTAGATCAGGCAGCGTATGTCGGTATTGGCATCGCTAGAACATAAGAAGATGGTCTTGAGGGTGTATTGTGCAAGACTGCAACCGACTGTGCTGATGAGAACGTTGATGGTGGTATAATTGTCATCCTCGACATCAGGGGGGCCTTCCACACCACAGAGTTTGAAGACTGCGATGGCTGCTCGTACGCGAATGGATGTTTATTTGTCCTGTATGAGAGTAGCATGGAGGATGTAGTAGACTTTCTTGCTGTATGAAGCATCACTATGATTCAAGATGAATGAAAGGCACGCACTCTATTTCATCGAAGTGAGCAACCATCTTACTGGGAAGATGGATGGAGCAGTAGTGGACAACCCTGTCTTTGACAATGAGTCTCTTGAAGAGCTTGAGGAGATGCATGACAAAGCGCAGAGCAGGGGTGTCGTTGTCGTCGGCATTGCCTTCGCCTCTCAAGCTAAAGACGGATGAGAAATCGGAGCCACAGCCAAGGTCCATGACATGCACCCTGAATAATAGACTCTATCCGCACGGCGTTGAGGCATCGCTGTGTTGTGTTGTGTTGTCTGTGGTACTGTCGGAGCGCTTGATCACAGACGTGTCACATGAAAATGATTGTGGTAATTATTTGGAACTTGGTGCCACCCTTGCTTGCACATATTTTCTTTGGATCTTCTGCGATCATGAAACCAGAAGCGTCGGGAGCTGGCCACTTGGGGTCTATTGAAAACAGAGGTTGGCAGCCATTGTTCGCAGAGCCTTTACAGAGTCACAAGAGCTGATTACAGTTCCAGGCGAGCAATTTCCACATCCGATGCTATTTCATGGGATAGTGTACAATAGCCTGGAGCAATCCTATCCTTTTCAATTCCTTCGTGATGCACTTCGATCATTCTTCCAGATTCAGCCTGACAAGGCAAGTGGTATCCTGCGCTTATGTATTTTCTTACACATTATCGCATTTAGCTTTTAACTACAAGCATATAGCTTTTGACTGGGAATGCCCAGGTACCAAATATCTGGCGTTCGGTCAAACAAGCTTTGAGTTTGTTGAAGAAGGTGCTGCATTCAGACCTTTTTGTCCTGATGGACACCCACAGCAGTTGGTCTGACGGTCTTGTGTTGCACGGTTGTTCGGCGGATAGGGAGGTCTCTTTGTATGACAACGCAATCACTGTGAGTTGCTGCGCGATTTACCTCAGGGTTGCTGAGATGACTCGGTGTCAGGTATTGTCCCATTACTTGGGTCCAGACATTTGGAAGCGACTTTCTACAGTCACTGGTGTCAAGGGACTGGTCCTCCTGACATGTGGACCTGCTCTCACGGTAACAGAGCACTTTGAGACTGGCATTCTCCCCATCATCAAAAGGTAAACATGAGTATTAACTGTATTTATCCCAAGAAGGCTGGCTCATGGATGCCTTTAGCGATTACATGGATTTTGTCATAGGGTTCTCAAGTCAGTCAGTTCAGCTAACCACTGTATTTCCATTCATTCGAGAGCTGGTTCACCACATTTACGTCTCTCAGCTTCCGGCCGAGGAGATCTTGGTGCAATTGATGCCTTACTACAAGAATCTTTTATACCATACAGGCATAGTTCTGGTAGCCAGGGGTGTAGACAGCGATCCGGTGAGATGCAACTACCTCCTGTCCCCTCCTACAGGAAGGATTTGGGGGTTGGAACATCACTGTGGGAAGGAAGAATGTTGGTCCTTGAGCATCAAAGTGCGCCTGGCAAAACGGAGCAAAGAGCAAGAATTTGCCCAGTTCAAATGCCTTCATTGTAGCTGGGATTCAGGTTGGCTTCCACAACCTAATTTCTTGATACCTATTTCACAGTCCCTATTTTACCATGACTTTCCTCTCTCTGCAGAACAAAAAACATATACTTCATGGGCAAAGGATAATTCAAGACAGGAGAGGGAATGAAGTAATATATAGAAGACGCTTGCCAGTATATGTATATGGAAGTCTGTTTACACAGAGCTAGTTCATTTCACCCGTTCAATTGTGTCAAAGGCACAATGTATTTGTTAATTCATTATATAATACAGATCAGATGTCCAAATTTCTAAATACTTCTGGCTAAACTACATTTGTTGCTTTACAATATCTTTGTTCATTTTAAAAAAATAAGAACAATGTGAAAGCTCAACATACAATTGTCCACAAGAAAAAACAGGAGTACTCAAATTCAACTTCACATATTGCATAGTTTGACCTTGAGCCTTGTTAATAGTTATTATATAGGCAATACAAACAGGGAATTGCAACCTTTTAAAGGGAACAAGGAGACTCTTCAAGACCAGAATCTAATGCAATCCTTGGAATAAAGACTGCATTATTAGGATCATCATTACCATCCTCCTTGAGAATATGACACTTTAAAATATGCTTTGTAGACCTAAGCAGTCTTAATCTTGTCCCATTGTACAATCCATGAAGAAGATCCAGATTACATAGTAACATGAGAGAAATACCATTCTTTAGTTCTAGTTTATGCAAAGAAATCCAAAGGAATTGAATATATGCAGAACTTTAGGTTATATCCTGGATCATTGATAAGGGATAGCATGTTATCACCACAATGCATGTGCTCAGAAAGCTTTATATTACCATTAGTGATGTCTATTTGAAGAAGCTAATGTGCTTAGTTATTACATTCAGAATCTTTGCCAAGATATATATTTTGACAAAGATAATAAACAAATATATTAGTTCAAAGATTAAAGTAAGAGTGATGGGCACAATCTGTTCTCTGGTTCCATATTAAATAATAGGCAAGGTTTGTCTGAAGTCTTCAAATAGAACAGTGAAAGTAGACAAGAATAAAAAATTTACTTCTATGTTTCAAACAAAAAGTCAAAGATATAAATAGTATGAGTCCAGATAGATCTAAATGGGTCTAGGTAAGTCCAGAAAAGTTCAAAAAAGCCAAAGAGTTCAAAAAAGTTTAAAGAAGATTCAGAAAAATTTAAGAAAAATATAGAGAAATTCAAGAAAGATCCAGAGGAATATTAAAGTGTTATTTGCCACTTATATAAGACAATGAAATCCAAAAGTATAATTATAACAACTTCAATGAAGAAGTGTGACAAAAGGCACAACCAGTAGACCTACCTGTGGTTGTAAAGAGAAAAGGAAGGGAAAAAGGAGTTTTAAGTCTAGTGTTCCTCTATTGAAGAAGAAGAACAAGAGAATCAGACTGGGGATTCTAGTTGGGCTCTGGGGGTTTATATACTATCTAGGGATTTGTACATGTGTGGTTCTATTTGTATATGTTATATATCATAAGAAGTAAATAGCTGTGTCTATCAGACAAGTCATATATGAGGCTGTGAAATAAGGAATGTGAAATAGAAGGCTGTCTGTGTGGCAGCACTGATATGCATAGCCTTGTGACAGAAATTAATAGATAAGAGAAATGAGGAATGAGTCATAAGGGTATAGCCATGTGGTGTATCAAATGGAAGAGAAGCATATAGGGTGGCAGAATAGTCCTATGGTGGTGGGAGATTAAAGACAAGAAGCATAATGAGAATTATAAAGACTATGATTGTGAGTTATGTGAATTGTTAGATCTCATATATCCATCTGGGGATAAGTCATGTGATTAAAGTCATGTCATGGTAACTGTCCAGAGTCATGGATGTTGTGATGATAATGGATGACTCATCTAGAGTCATTGGAGACAGCTAAGTGTGTCTAGCACTAGGAAAAGAGTTTGGCAGCTGTAACACATTCATCCAATGGTAGGACAAAGACCAATAGAGATTCTAAAGGTTGGCCAAAGGTCTAAGATAAGTATTCACTCAAGTATAGAATAAAGACACAAGAAGGATCCAAAGATGATCAAAGATTCAAGGAGTTTCAGAGAGTCTCTAAGGATATTCAAGAAATTTAGTGATATAATGTATTTTAAGAGATAGAGATACAAAGGAGCTCTAGCTTAGTGGTACAAAATATAGAGTGAGGGTTTATATACCTAAGCTATGAAAGGTTATAGAATATCAAGGAACAAAGATTGATAAGTATAGAACATAAGAGAAAAATAAGGGCAGGTATTTAATGATAAAGCAAATGGAATGTTGTAGAATACTATGAAACAATGATAAGTTATCAATGAAAAGAAATATCATCCAATCAGGTGAATTGCATAGATAATCTAAAGGACAATGGATAAAGAAAAAAAGTAAGCTGTAACAATAGAACTTCTTTTCAAAAATGATTTTCATAGTGATATTCTAAAGTAAAACAAAGATCAAGTGTCTAATTCCACACTGATCTTTTACATAATTCTAAAGAATGAAGAACCTATATAGTGGCTCAAAAAAGTATCTCAATATTGAGTAGTTTTGAAAAGAGTGGTAAATAGTAAAAGATAAGAAACAAATAAGACCAAATAATTGCAGAATAGAAAATAGTACATGCTCTTGGCATTCTAAAACCGCTTAGGTCATGTGATTTGGTTGTCATGGCACTGAGATATAGCCAATATGAAATGGCATGTCATTGGGACACTTATTTG
>JBBPTW010000095.1:0-34845 GCA_038094575.1 Phylloporus cf. nigrescens | reverse complement strand
GGAAACCTGAATCGAAGTTACGGTTATTCAAATCGTTCAATGAACGAGAACTTACTTGTGCTTTCAGGGGGATTGTCATCGGATTGGCTCCACTCGAGATATACTATGAACGACGCTCGATTACAAGACAGACGAAAAGTGCGAATCGTGCCTACCTGCCAGTCCAAACATAAAGAAAACAATCCAAGGCCTTCGTTACCATTAGTTCCACCGAAAACATGGGTAAACGCAGCGCTATTTGGGTTCGCCAAACAGAAAATAGAAATCCCGGTGAGCAGTGGGAATATCCACTCCGGAAAGAGTTCCCAGATAAATATGCTATCCATCAATAAACCGAAAGCATCAGAGATGTGATCTCAACTTTCTCATCGGAAAACTTACACGCCGAACACGCCATAAAACATCCTCAGTTTCTTTCTTGCTGCCTGCCCTCCTTCGAATAGGGCATCGAAATTCGATATAAGGGGAAGGACTGCAGGATACAACATCTTGGATGGGTACAAGAGAACAGCTAGATAAGCGGAATAAGTCCAAAATTATAATTAACCCGTATGAGTACGCACAGCGCATCATTCCGCCAATTCCATAACCAAGTAGCTGGCTGGAGAAGAGAAGGAAAACCGAAGCGGCAGCATTGGGGGTGAGGTTGTAGTACAAGCGCTGGACTGCAAGGACTTCGGTGCCAAGGGCGGAGTTAGCCGCCGCGCTAGCCATGATAACTATGAAGGCATTCTCTTTCTTGTTGAACGGTCCCTGCAGACAAATGTTCAGAAACAGGAGAACAACCCAGATATGTGAAATTGTTTACGGGATTCAGCCATCTCAAGATCCCCCAGCGAGGAATAAAGGTTTCCATGAAAATGCCCAACACATACGAGATAACGGCAAGAAACATCAAGGAAACGAGCACCGTTTGCTGTTGGGAACAATGAAGAGATATGACCAGGACATTGGAATTGACCCACCGGTTTGAAATAGTATATCTCGGCTGTGAAAATTCGTAAGTAGACTGTTCTACGAACGATGACATCACATACCAAGGACTCCACCAAAGGCAGAAAGGCCGATCCCAATGAAGAAGGCGCGGAAGGTCCAAGGGTTTAGACTCGGGTCATCCGAAACAGAGATGACATGGGTCGCAATGTCACGTTCGTCGTGCAGGACATCATCAGTGCTCCCTGCTTCAACGGGGGTCGTAGTTTCGACGTCATGCTTCTCGTGATAGGACTTCTCGTCGCTGACGCTTGGAGTCTCGCGACCATGGTGGGGTTGTTCAGCAACATCAGCAATGTCTCCAGAATGAGCCATGCCGGAAGGTGGACGACCGCGGTGTGATAGTGGGGGAAAAACAGTCTGCGATATAAATCACTACGCTTCAGGGACGAGAGCGACGGGACTTATCTTACCAGACCTCAGGCCCTGTTTCACTGGGAGTAGCGTTATCGCCGTTGACACGTACCACGAGTGATTTCTGCATTCTGATGTGCTGTCCTAGAAAAAAAGAAGTCCGTGTATAGGGCTGCTCACGGTTACACCGCGGTGATTTGAAGACAGGTATGGCGGGTAGTATAACTTGCATCCGACTCCTGCCGGGCCGAGTCAAACCACGCCAACACCACACACCCTACCCGCGGTGTACGGGTTTTCGCGGGTATGCTGGTACATCCTTCAGAGCCTCATGTAACATCAGAGCTGATACACGACGTCACGTCGTGTATCAGCTCTGATGTAGTATTGCCGCGGCTCAGCTGGCTGCAGCTTCACGTGGCCGCACTGGACTCTGGCTGCTGGCTTGGCAGCTGCGTGACGTGACTCGACTCGGCTGAACTACTCAAGTGAGCCGGCCAACAGCCGATTTCGGAAGCAATTCTGATTGTAGCTACAGTAAGGTCCAGTTCGGGAAGGCCTGTAACACCCTAGTTAGCTCGGCTATATCGCTTGCTAGAAGGCCAGGGCCGCCAGGCCCACAGGAATTGAATATCTGCCACTCCACTCTTTCGACTATGGAAGTATCTTGTATTGATATATTTATCTTATCTTATCATAGATTAGATTAGATCCGTTATTAGAGCTCCGATAGTATTACCTAATCACTGTGTGTATAAACCAGGATGGTAGCTCTAATAACACTAAGTGCTTTTCTACCCACAATTGCCTTCTAGTCTCTACACCCTCTACCAAAGGTAAGATACCTAGAGGCTCCTTAGTTAGCCCTCAGCACTGTCCCACACATTGACCAGATGTTCTACAAGGGGCATGTTAGACACATGACAGATGCCAGTTGCAACATTTTGATGTGGGTGAAGTCTTAAATCCCCCACTAGGCCAGAATGCCCAATGTGCACTGTAACCCTCATGTCAAACACCTGTATTGTGTTCTTTGCAGGCTCTGCTCCTTTGTCATCCTTTGTGGAATGAAAGTAATAGAAATCATATAATCTTTAGACTTACATTCCTCAATCAGCAAGAAATGGCAAAACTGGATGGAGGAGGAAGTTTTTCAAGCCCTTAATGAGCTCATCAAGCTGAAGCCAAAAGCAGGACAAACTTCCAGCTTTCCAATCTCTGTTTTCAATACCATCATGGAAATCCTAGGAAGTAATCAGACAGATCAGTCTATTCAGAATAAATTCAATTCTGTATGTGACAATTACAAGTTGTCTGTGAGTGTATGCTGACAGATATTCATTTCTAGATAAAAAAGACATATTGCATCATTAATACCTACAATAAAGGCTCAGGGCATTATAAGAAAGATAAAAAGTTAAATGTTATTAAGAAGGGTGGGTATGAGTTAGACTTGTCTCAGGGGTTCCTTGATAAGGTTGTATGAAGAGAAGGGGTAGCTATGATGATACTGGAGCATGTATAAACAAGTCTAGTGAAATTCAGACTTGAACATGTGACTGGATAGATAACACTGGTACTGGATGATAAGATAGATAGTATGAAGTAAGATGAATATGAGTAAGGACAGTGAGTTGAATGTCACAAAAGCTCATGATAGAGCCTAACAACAGATGGGAAGGAAAATCGGATAGATGTCATTAACATTTAATATAAGTGTTTTATAGTCTGGGCATTCCCCAGGACTCTAAGGTATAGTAACTCCAAAAACTGTTGCAATAACTAACATCATTAGGGTGCACGAAGTGCACCTCAATTATCTGTGGGAATTAGCATTTGCTTTGATGTAACTGAATATAGTAGTCATTCTTGGCTACAAATTGGCCTCTAGGTCATGTGATTTGGATTAGTGGCTGTGGAGATATGGCCATTGCATTACAAGGAACTTATTGCAACAATTTATGTACTTCTTGTAAGAAGAGTAGAATCATAGCAAAATCAATCAATAGTTGCTCTTGTTTGGTGCTAGAAACAAAGATACATATATAAAAATTGTGTCTGAGGTTCAAAAAGTTCACACACTCATGTATTTCCATATATAGTACCTTAATACTAGTCAAATCAAAATTGTCTACTTTATATCTAGTAATGGCTATTCTGCCTGCTCTACTATCATAGATATGTGGTGTACATGTTCATACAATGTTTTAGTCTCACCTAGAATGATATTCTAGCCTTTGTCATGCATTTATGAACCATTAATCCTAGTACTTTCATTCTGTTGCTTGGTGTCTTTGTTATTAATACCATAATACTATTAGCAATTCAATAGTCTATTTAATAAAAACTACATAGAGTAATTATATTTCATACTACCCTGAATTCTAGATATGTCTTCAGTTCCTAAAGCTACTTCACAGTCAGCTACTAAGGTATAAATCTATGCTAATCAAATAGCATATCTTAATAGGTGATCATTTAGTTCTTCAAGTGGCTTTCTTTGAGCTGGTTTGAGTTTCAGTGATGTTTTGTGATTGGTATAGACTTTTCTGGACCATTCATATGGCTTCTAAGTATCAATTGGAACATATTTACAAATAATTGCCAAATCCAATATTATTTAAGGATGTTTCAACTTGATTACAGTTTTCATACCACTGTTCCTTGGATGCTAATGAATTAAATTAGCATATATAGGATCATTTTGATGTTTTACAGTTTTTAACTTGTCAAAATAGCTTTATATTTGCCTGCTATAATTGAAATACTAGATGATTAATAGAGCTTCAAGTAGGAAAATTTAATAAACTGATATTCAAATGACTTGCAAAGGCTGTAATAACATTCTAGGTGAGACTAAAACATTGTATGAACATGTACACCACATATCTATGATAGTAGAGCAGGCAGAATAGCCATTACTAGACATAAAGTAGACAATTTTGATTTGACTAGTATTAAGGTACTATATATGGAAATACATGAGTGTGTGAACTTTTTGAACCTCAGACACAATGTTTATGTATGTATCTTTGTTTCTAGCACCAAACAAGAGCAACTATTGATTGATTTTGCTATGATTCTACTCTTCTTACAAGAAGTACATAAATTGTTGCAATAAGTTCCTTGTAATGCAATGGCCATATCTCCACAGCCACTAATCCAAATCACATGACCTAGAGGCCAATTTGTAGCCAAGAATGACTACTATATTCAGTTACACCAAAGCAAATGCTAATTCCCACAGATGATTGAGGTGCACTTCGTGCACCCTAATGATGTTAGTTATTGCAACAGTTTTTGGAGTCACTGTATGAAAATAAGATTAGACAGCAACTGTTATGGTCACCAAACTCTTTTCACAGTGTTAGATGCACTTAGCTGTTTTCAATGACTCTAGATGAGTTATCCATCACCACCACAACATCCATGACTCAGAACAGTCACCATGATATAGCCATAATCATGTGACTTATCCCCAGATGGATATATGAGATCTTATGATTCACATGACTCATGACCCTTATCTATTGATTCCCATTATGCTTTTCTTCTTTAATTTCTCACCACCACAGGGCTGTTCTGCCACCCTATGCTATGCTTCCCTTTCATTTGATATGTCATATAGCTATACCCTTATGACTTACCCTCATTTCTTCTATCTATTAATCTCCATCACAAGGCTATGCATACTAGTGCTGCCACACAAACAGCCTTCTATTTCATATTTCTTATCTTCACTGCCTTCATCATAACTCACAGTGACTTGTCTGATGGACACTGCTTTTTACTTCTTATGGTATATAACATGTAAAAATAGAACCACACATGTACAAACCCCTAGGTAGTATATAAATCCCCAGAGCCCAACTGGAGCCCCCAGTCTGGTTCTCTTGTTCTTCTCCTTTAATAGAGGGACACTAGACTTAAAACTTGTTCCTTTTCTTCTTTACAACCAAGGTAGACTGGTGGTTGCTTCTTTTGAAACACTCCTTTGCTGAAGTCATTACAGAAACAGTATCAAAGAAACAAAGTGAAAAAAGTTACAATCAATCAGAAATGACAGCACAAGTCTAGCACTGATGGTATTGAGTGAATGGAAACAACTGAGATGATTCCAGTATTGAGCTTGGAAGGAAGTGATCAAAATCTGTAAATGATGTCTTGGACCATGCAGTGGAGAATATTAGTAGTATGAATGAATCACAAATAGTAAGTTGAAATGAGAAAAGAAGGAAAATCCATGAGGTAAATGGAAATAATAAAAGATATCACTGGATAATAACACTGAATATAGCACCAGATATCAGTCTGGCAGGTCAGTCTGGTAGTGGTGTCCTTTGTTTAGAAAATATCCAGTGAACTGCTAGGCTTCTCTATAGGTATATCCTCCAGGGCCAATATAACTATAAGCTAGAGATGGAACAACTCTATCTCCTAGGTCAAACAGGAGATGTTCAAGAGACTATCTCCTCCTGAGTGAGTGGAAAACTTAGTCAATTGGATGCCTGGTTGTTCTTCAATCTCTGAATAAGAGTATTCAAGATGATCAGTTGGCTTTTAACTAGCAGAGAGAATGGCTATATAGATAGCTAGATTACTTATATCAAGTAGTAAGGTGAGATGTAGTCTATGTAGACTAGTATTGGGCTATGGAAATAGCAAGGTAGGTGGTGGTGAGCTCTAAGGAAGCTTGAGAAGGGTTTTTGCCTAGACAGCAAGTTTATAGGGCAAGTGAATATGGGAAAGGTTGGTTGAAAAGGAAGACTCTCTAGGGTGAGTAGTCTTAAAGAGGGAATAATCTGAAAAAGGAAAAGAATTCCAGAAGGATGTTTCTTGAATCCTTAATTGGCTGGACCCTTGCAGGTATGTTGAACTTTTGTGACTCTTTGAGATTGGGGCTCACTTGGGACTTTTAAAGGCCAAGTGGGAGATAATTGGAACTTTGTGGAGCCTATTGAGGGCTCTCTGTTCCCTGCTGTATTCATGGGTTTATATATTACAGTACAAGGGGCTATGCTATAGCTTACCATTCCCTTGGAACTCTGCATTTGGAATCTCTTCTAGTTACATTGACTAGGTCTGACACCTTATGACTAGTTTCCTTAGTGACAGGCTATACAACATGAATGACTCTTTGTGACTCTTGCAGGCTATGCAGAGAAGTAATTGGGGCTATGCTTCTTGATTTGGAAACAATAGCATTGCCATTCACTAGTTTCTGGGAGAATACAAGTGATATATAGCAAAAAGGCTATGTTTGCCCAAATTGAGCTTCAGTGCCTTCCCAGAGAGCTGTGCATAAGTAAGCAGGTCATATGATAGAAGGTCTTGGTCATGTGATGCCTCTATGGGAGTTGGGTGGCTGTGCATCTACAGTGTTTTAAGATATAAGAGAAAACCTACCAAAGGTTATTAATCTTTGTAGTAAAGATATAGTGGAAAGGGAAGTCTATATCTCAAGAAGTTGGAAGGTAGGATCTTTGAAAGATTAATGGTAGTTAGTCCATAGTATAAGCTTTCTTGAGAATAGAAGTAGTAACTGACCAGGTAAATAGAAGTTGGAGAATGAGGGTGAGAAATGGAGAAGGTAGGATAAGCATGAGTTTGGTGAAATGTCTGGCCTGACTCAGCATGATTTTATTTTTGTGCAGGTCATCTGCAGGGAATGGATCTCAATTATCTCCAATTGACTCTAGTAATCTTCTACCATACCATTAACAAGACCTTGCTCTGAAGGTAGAGAAGGGGTATTAGGTGTGGTAGAAGGGTTAGGTGGTGGATTAACTTCTCCTAAGGCAGCAACAAGCCTTTGAATTTGTTCAATTCTAATGGGCTGGAATGGTGCCTGATAGGGATCTATCATCTTCTTGCTAACAGCAATTGCATGCACTCCTAACACCAGTCTTGTAGCTCTATCTGCTTGTATAGCATTGATTTGTTGGTTGAGGTGATGAGCTAGAAGGAAGATCTGGTGATAGTATTGGCAGGTCCAATTGATAGTTGGGGATCCTACACTTGGCTAAGTAATGCAAAGAGTGATATAGATATGATAGTGGGATTGCAGAGGGTTTTCTCCATGGTCACAGCAGTGATAAGCTAGTCTTTCTCTAAGAGTATTAAGCATCTGCTGAAGGAAATCTTCTTGCTGGTCAAGTTCTTCAGCATTAGGCTCCTTAGCATTGTGGAGAATAGATGGCATATGAGATATTGGATACTCAGAATAAGTTTCCAATTATTGGAGAGGGGTAGAGTACAAGCTATATACACTTCTGGTATATACTTATGGGAGTTGTGAAGAATGACTACTTCTAGTCTAGTATCCTCTTCTCAAAGTATGAGGGTGAAGTAGTAATATGGTAGGGAAAAGGAGTGAGAAGATGATGGTTAGGAAGGACTGGTGTACCACTACCCACAATTTCTATGTAGTAAGTAGGATAGCAATCTTCAAGTCCAAACAAGTGAGGTGGTGGGTTGTGAAACCTAAGGTAGTATTGGTGGTATAGAGATAGAAAGAATGGTAGATGGTATTAGAAGGCTGGTATCTAGAGGGTGAAGGTAGAGGTGGATATATTGGAGGTGGTTTGGGATGGGACTATATGTATATTCATAGAGTCCTCCTAGTGGTAGATAATACCAGTAGCACATCCAACTATAATGGATCTGTCTTCACTATAGTCATAGACAGCCAGGAGGGTATTATGGCAGGATGGCTGTGGGAGTTCATATCTCAAAGCATATGTAAGTGAAAGTGGTGCTGGTGTGGCACACATAAACAAAGGTGCTGTTTTGGTTATTGTGGTAGAAACAGGTGGGCGCTGGTTCCATTTCCTGATTGGATAGGATTAGCATGGCCATGGCAGATGGGGAAAAAGAAAGTGCACTGGAGATTGGATAGTGATAGGTGAGAGGAGTGGGGGTGAAGATTGAGTGTGGGGGTGTTGTTTGCCTTTTGATTAGCCAGGTGTAATAATTAGATAAGGTACACAGTGTTTAGGGACTCAGGGGTGAAGTATCTGACAGTGAACTAAGATAAGGCATCTTTGAATCTTCTATATTACCTGGTATAGTATTAGGCAAGTGGGATATTCATGCTACATATTGTGTTCCTCCCTGTATCTCCAATAGAGCCTCAATAAGATGACTCTTGAGTGATACCCATGTAGTGGATGTACTTGATCACAGTGTTCCCTTAATGCCTCTTCTGCAATCTGTTGATCTAGTAATAGGCCTTGTAACATTATTTGTTGTACTTGGGGATTTCCTGGGTAAGGAGATGGTTGTTGGGCAGGTGGATTCATATCCCTATAGGGAGATGAATTTACTGACTGGTTGGAGGGTGATGTCTGGGATGGAGGTGGAGTTACTTCCATGTTGGAAAAATTCATTTGTGCTATTAGCAGATGGTGTGGAGTCTGATATGGGATCAAATAGACCATCTAACTAGGTGAACTCTGAGGGGTTTAGAGTTGCTGGAGTATTTAGAGAGTTTGCTTGATTATCTAGAGCTTTGATAATCTCTGTTTGTAAGGCAGCTGCTTCTTGACACTTATTATAGATTTTGTCAATAGCCTTATATTGGTTAGTGTACTCTTTGCACTTTAGATGTAGAGGTACAAGGATATACTCACTGCCTTGGTGTTGGAGGATGATGATAGAGGGAGTAGATGGTGTTATGAGGGGATTGTATGGAATTTTGCCAAGTTCTGGTGGGTAGATATGAAGTTGGTGGCAGATGCAAATATGGGCCATTCAATGGAAGTAAGTCTCTCTAAGTGAGTTTTCAGCTTTGAAGGCTTTAATCTGGAAGTAATTTGTCCACTATTTGCATAAGGCAGCTATGCGCTCCACTAGAATCTGATTTTCCAGAGGAGTTGCTGTAAATGGAGGGAGTACATGGGAGTTAAAGAGGGAGAATGTGGACATTTTCAGGTAGGTGTGAGGAAGTGTCTGAGTCACTAGATTCAGTTGCAGTATCTAGAGGGTTTTGAAGTAATGGTAGGGAAGTTCTTTGAATATATGAAATGAGGCAAAAAGTAGTCCCAAGTAGCTCTTTCACCATAATGGCCTAAGCCTTCATGGGCTTGAGTTAAAAGTTCTTGGTGATGGATAAGATTGAAAATAACTAGTAAAGAGTATTTTGGGGAATTTCTTTTGAATAGTCTCCCAGCTTTCATGATGTACTTGGAGACTTTCTTTAGGAAGCCCTTGCTAGCTATGGAAGGGGTGGGGTTGGATAGGTAGTTATGGATTTCTTGGAGGATACTCTCTTGAGTAGCTTGCTTATGTGAGGTATAAGATAATCCTCTAAGAAGTGAAGAGTTGGTAGAAGGATGAGATTGGGAGTAGAGGGCTATATCATCAAGCCAGCTATTATCATAGCTTGGCACTTGACCTTGGTCTACAGGTCTCCTTGATAGAACATCTGGTCCTTTGAATTTGGTTGCAGGTACATATATCAACTCAAAGTCAAAGAGAAGAATTCCTTGGATCCAATGGGTGATGACAGCATTGGGTTGTAGTTCTGAATCAGATAGCATTCCTCTAATATACTTGGCATCAACCTCAACAATGAGATTCTTTGATCCAATGATACAGAGGCAAAAGTGGCATAGGGCACAAAATAATTCATAAAGTTCTAGCTTGGGTTGGGAGTAGTTAGCTTCTGTGATAAAGAAAGGGAGAGATCCATAGTATGATGGTATTTTCTTTCCATGTTCATCAATCTAGAATAAGATGATGTCAACTCCCATGTAGCTAGAATTTACAAATAGGATAATGGGGCGACCACAAGTGTAGTCTATGAACAGAAGGGCTGGTGCAGATGTGATTAACTGCTTGAGGGTGTTAAAAGCTGTTTGGTATTCTTTTCCAAGTAGCAGTAATGCTGGAAGCAATTTGGAAGTAGTTGGAGATTCATATGTGTAAAGTTCCACAAAGGCCCATAAATTGTCTTGCTTCTTTGACATTCCTAGGAGCAGGCCATTCAGTTATTGCCTTGACTATGTCCTTGTCAGGTTTCCTTCCATCTATTCCAATAGTTTTTTCTAAGATTTGAACTCTAGGTTTGCAGATCTGTGTTATGCTTGGCCTTGGGCAAGGACAAGCATAGCCTTTGTAGAAGCTCTTAGAGTCAAGGGTTCAGAGAGAGCATGCACTCAATGGTAGCATGAAGACCAATAGAGATCCTAAAGGTTGGCCAGAGGTTCAAGACAAGTGTCCACTCAAGTATAGGATAAAGACATGTGAAGAGAATCCTTGAAGACAATCAAGGATTCAAGGGTTTAGAGGTTTCAGAGAGTTTTAGTGGTATGATGTATTCCAAGAGAATGGAGGTACAAAGGAAGAAAGAAGTAAAGGAGCTCTAGCTTACTATACAGGGTATGAGGTGAAGGTTTATATATCTGAGCCAAGAAATGTCATAGAACATTGAAGAACAAATATTGGTAAGTATAGAAAGGTGAGGGCAGGTTAACCAATGACAAAGCAAGTGGAAGGCTATGGAATATGATGGAATGTGATGAGTCATTGGTGAAAAGAAATAGTGCCCAATTGGATAAATTGCAATAGTAATCAAAGATATGGCAAGCAAGGAAAAAGAGCAAGTTGTAACAATTTACCTTTTCACCTCTTCCTTTATTATAGATACTACCTGCAGTATTACCATTCCCTATCTCATCTATTTGGGCTTGATGACTACAATCCCACTTATTTCATAAAGGTATCATGTGATATAGTATCTCCCTCATACAACCATTACCTTCTTACTTTACTCCTCCACTTCAAATTCCCATCTTACTTTCAGAGGCAGGTACTGGAATAGCCAACTCCATTGTAACTTTGCATGGGAATAAATAAGTTGTATTGACTCTGCCTGTGTATTCAAGGAGTTCCATCTCAAGTGCTACTACCACTTCCAAGCTCTATTTCACTCCAACCAAGATACTTCAATTTGACTTTTTTGATCAAGAAAAGACACAAAGTACAAAACCACTTATATGGGCTCTCCATTCTCCATACTGCTATCCACTTTCTCCTTTGCATCCTCCTCCATGTCCATCTTCACATTTTTCTTTTTCTTTTCCTACTTCACTATCTTCATTAATTGTTCTGATCTCTTCAAAACATGCATGACACATGTCAAGATCTTGTTTTGACAAGCCAGCAGCTCATTCTGTTGTTCAAGGTGTCCATTCTGGACTTGCTTGATATATCAGAGGTCAAGGATAGCCTCCATAACCTGCCAGACCCTCAGAGTGTCAACTTAGTCCCACCTTAGTGTCCTTGGTCTTTGTGTTCTTTTTAGACCTCTCTACCTCACCCATTAGATCCTGCCTCTACTTCTGCTTCTGCAGCCCCTCTTTCTTATCCTCCTCATCTATCACCACCACCTCTTTCCTTTTCTTTTTCTGCTCTAGTCTCTCCTCCCTGGAACACTTACATTTTGCCTTTGCTTTCTGGCACTCAAGAAAAGACTTGGACTTACCAGATCTGCACTTGCATGCAAGTCTGCAGTGATCACAGTGGACACACTGTGTCTCTGCTGTCTCTACCCTGGCCTTGCCTTTTCCCTTGGACTGCTGTAGCATCACATATCCAGAACCCAGTCTTACTCATTATTTCTGTTCTACTTACAAATCTAATGCAACTTCATAGTATATAATACCTATAATCTTTGCTATATGTTCCTCAATAGTGTTTAAAAGTCTGGTTCAGTCTGGTCTTTTTGTCTTTTTTGGTAGGACTGGACCAAAATCAGTCTTTGTTTTGTTAGGATTTTCCTTATGACTAAACTGAACCATTTGAGCTGCTTATCATTGGTCACACAGTTGGTTGCAACCAGTCCTTACTATATTAGACTTGTGTACTATGACTCTATATAGATCTTGTGTAGTTGAATAGCCAGAAGGGGAGAAATTTCCACACTTAATCCCATCAGATCCAATATGTCAAACTGTATTTGAAGGTCTGGTTATCAATTAATACCTATATAAAGGGCTCAGGATCTACTTCAAACAAAGCTACTTATGTCCAATCCCTCATGCCCTTTACAAGGCAAGCAAAAGGCCAAATCTACAGTGGCAATGCAAAACATACCAAAGCAGGACAATGCAAGTGGAAAAGGAAGCATGCACACTGAGAAACCTTGAGCTCCTCTAAGAGTTCTCCAGATGAGAAAGTCAGACTCTTGGAACAGGGAGGAACTAAAGTCAAGATGATAGCAGAGAACACAAGTAATGCAGGGGATGAGGCAGATGATGATGCTGATGATAATATAACTAATTGAAGAATGGTGATGGATCAAGATTTAGTATGTTATTTGTATTGTGCTTATAAATCTACATTAAACTTAGGTAAAGGATGTGGAAGTGCTTGAAAGCAAGCACCAGGGAGTAGTTGTATCATCAAAAAATGTGAAGAAACAAGATATAAAGGGCTTACTTACCATATTCTTGGATCAAATCATAGTCAAGTTCACTAAGATGGGAGGGCAAACAGAAATATTAAAAGGCAGATGGTATCTGATCTGCAAGTGAGTATTTTGATACACCACACAGCTATACCCTTATGACTCACCCCTTATTCCCCTTATCTATTAATTTCTGTCATAAGGCTATGCATACAAGTGCTGCCACACAAACAGCCTTCTATTTCATATTTCTTATCTTCACTGCCTTTATCATGACTTATAGTGACTCATCTGATGGACACTGCTTTCTACCCTTTATGGTATATAACATGTACAAACCCCTAGGTAGTATATAAATCCCTAGAGCCCAACTGGAGCCCCCAGTCTGGTTTTCTTGTTCTTTTCCTTCAACAGAGGGATACTAGACTTAAAAACTCTTCTTTCTTTTCTTCTTTACGACCAAGGTAGACTGCTGGTTGCTTCTTTTAAAACACTCCTTTGCTAAAGTTATTACATTAGAACCAGACTACCTACAACCCCCTATCTACCTACATAACCTGGTTGATGCCACTGCTTGCAAGTGTGTCACCCCCACTCTGTACTATGTAGCCAGCACTAGCTCAACCTAGTGACTAGTGCCCTATGCTCTTCACTTCATCCTTGCCCCCCACAGCCCAGCTTCATCAGAAGACCACTTGAGCTCCATGCCACTTAGCAACTACAAGGTCTCTGTAGTACCTCTGTTAATAGAGAGATTCTGGTGGGAAGGAAATCAACAAGTAGAAGTAGCAAGGCCCTCAAGACCTTTAGTAAATTCTTTGGCCTCATCTGCTGACTCTTTTCTTCAGGGGCTAGAAGAGGTTCTCAGAGGAGGCCTCCCTCTCGAAGCATTTCATGCCCATCTCCCCTCTCCTATAAGTCAGGAGAGCACAATAACAGATCTGGAGTATGATTCCAATGATACCAGTGGAGAGTATCTGTCACCCCCATTGCAGCACGCCCCCACTTTCCTCCCTATCTGGCAGGAACTAGAAAGAAAGGGATTGCAGGAGACTGGTACTCTCACAAAAGTCTTTAGAGGACTGATCACTTTTGGAGATGAGTGGCCAGGAGTCATAAGGATAAAAAGAGAGGAGCAGGAAGAACTGGTGCTAGTGTGGAGAGCACCCAAATGCCACTGCTGTTTTAAAGAGATCAGGAGATCTAGAGGCAGTGAACTGGAAGGCTTTAGCAGAATTGAGCTCAGGCCTAGATACTCACTGAAGAAGCTGAAGTGATACTGTTAGAAGGAATAGAATTTGCTTTATTCTTGTTGCAGACCCTTCATTGTATTTAAAGGAACATATTGGAACAAGAAGCTGTATACCTATTGAGTTTTCTGAAACCTTCATATTCACTCTCATTGCTCTCTTCATCCTTTACAAGGCCTTTGAAAGGTTGTCCAACTACCCTTGGTCTGCTAAGTACCAAATCCAAATAAGGATCTTTTACTTAATACTAGACGTCAAGGGTACTATACAGCAACAAGCCATTGATGCTTGGGCAGATGAAGCCATAGCAAACAAGCAAAACTAAGAACCTTGCTTCCATGCCATAAAATAGAAAAAAAATATATTGGAAGAAGAATCAGGAACAGCCTCTGTGCTGCCTTCAGAGATACTTGCCACATTGAGTAGGACTGCACTCCACAGGAACCAACAGCTGGCAGAACTCACTATGCAGCTTACATTCTACCTAGAGCATGTATACATGCAAATTGAAAAACTATCCACTATGATTAATGCACAGGTGGATGTCCTAACTAGGCTGCAGAGAGACAAGAATACTCTGCAGGATAATCTTAACAAACTTAACCAACAGCTGGCCACTATCCCTCAGGCTTTGGGATCAAGCGCAGGCCCTGCACACTCCTCACAGGAGATCAAATTAAATAAGACTGTTTCAGACCCCAGCAAGTTCAGTGGAACATGGGGCTGTGTCTTTAAAGAATGGTGAACATGTGTACTAATCTGGTGGCAGGCAAATCCAACTGCATTGGTAGGCTCCAATGAAGTGTGAGTAGTACTAACCAGAATGAAAGGAGGAGAGGCAGGAACCTTTACCTAGTTCCAATTAATGAGAATGGTAAAAGGGGAGCTTCTGAGCTGGGACACATTTGAGACTCTCATTACTGTCCAATTCCAGTCCTCCAATGAACAGGAATGGAACCAGAAGGCCATACAGTTCCTCCACCAAGGCACAGGGTTGCTAGAAAGCTTCCTCACTAGGTTTGAGACCTATGAGGCCCTGGCTGGCTATGAGGAAGGCCAATTGGTTAAGTTGCTAGAAAAAGGCACCGATCTTGACTTAATTGAGAAGATTGTCTTCAAAGGAGGGTGCATCACAAGTTTAAAGAAACTCAAATCTCAGCTCCAAGAGCTAGGAGCCCATAAACAATTGCTTAGATATATAAAAGCCGGCGTTGCCAACAGAGGAGCTCAATTGTTGAGTCAGGCACCTACAAGGGACTCCAATGCTATGGACATGGATATGCTATGCACAGGTGCCAGATGCTGAAATTGCAGTGGGACAGACAGCCATGGGGTGGCAGAATGTCCAAAGCCCAGAGTCCAATGTTTGGGCTGCAAATTCCACAGAAAAGGACACAGAAAAGGGTGCAAAAGGTTTAAAGGAACTACACTCCAGAATAAGAATAGGCAGGGACAGTGCAGGAATATCTGGGCTGTGAATCAGGGCAAGGACCTTGATTGGGATAGCCAAGCCTTTATTCAGGAAATGTCCCAGAATGATGTTAAACTCAACTCCAGTCCACTACAGGGGGACAATAAACTCAAGGCCAGTAAGTCACAACAAGGCACAAAGCCAGGCCATTGGGGCAGCCACATACAAGGCATGGAACTTGATGAGGTACAAGCTTGGTTCAAAGATTATGAAGCCATTGTTGATACTTGCAAGTCAGATTTTTAATTCCATCCAATTCTGGAACAGGGCAGGAGAGGGCTTCTTTTAATTGATATGCATGCCTTCCGATCGAGTTGGAAGATGAATGGTCTGACACCAAATCCATAATATCTATTTCAAATTCACCCATAGAGGGGTCCAGCCTTAGTGATTGGCTTGCCAGGGGGGTTACATCTGGGCTTAATTCCTCTTTAACCAAAAACCACAACCCTGCACTACCAGAAAATGCCCTAGTCAGGACAATGACACCTAAACAGGAAATAAACCTAAAAATATGGTTAAGGCCAATGAAGGATAGACATGCCCCATTCTTCACAGCAGAAGTGCTACTAGACAGTGAAGCCAATGCCATTTTTATCGACAAATCATAGGTGGATGCCAGGAACATCCTACTCTTTAAATTAGAAAAGCCAATACCAGTCTTTAACATGGACAGTAGTTCAAACTCAGCTGGGAGGATCACCCATGCTGCAGAACTGGTGATAGAGTTCAAAGGACATCACAAACACATTACAGCAGAAGTTATGAACCTCAGCAAGAATCATTTTATTCTCAGGTACATGTGACTCCAGATGCACAACCCTACTGTGAATTGGACTATAGGGGAGGTCACAATGACTCACTACCCCAAACAGTGTTGCAACCTTTCGGAATCTAACCAGTATGACATTTATACTGCATTAAAAATAGAACCTGTGGAAACCAAGGTCGAGAAGACCCCAGAACAATTGATACCACCTCAGTTCCATAAATACATCAACATCTTCTCCAAGAGAGAGTCTGAGCAGATATCCATCAGGAAACCATGAGATCATGCAATAGATCTGAAAGAAGACTTTGTGCCCAAGAAGGGACAATTGATATGCTTATCTCTGCAGGAACAGGAGGAAGTGTTAGCCTTCATTGATGATCAGCTGAAGAAAGGGTACATCCATCCCTCTAAATCAGAACAAACCAGTTCAGTCTTCTTCATGCCAAAGAAAGATGGCCAGAAGTGAATGATACAGGATTACTGTTACCTCAATGAGGGGACTATCAAAAACAATTACCCTTTGCTGCTTATCTTGCAGCTTGTTGACAAGCTCAGAGGTGCAAAGATGTTCACGAAAATGGATCTTAGATGGGGATACAACAATATTTGTATTAAGTATGGAGACAAGTGAAAGGTCACTTTCATCTGCCATCATGGATCATTTGAACCCCTAGTCATGTGTTTTGGACTCTGCAACTTCCCCACCACTTTTCAAATCATGATGAACAAGCTGTTCTCAGACATGGATGATGTGATCATAATATACATCAACAACATAATGATTTTCACAAAAACAACAGATAAAATCAAACACAACACCATAGTACTCAAAGTACTACACCATTTAGAAGAAAACAACCTATTCTTGAAGCCAGAGAAGTGTTCATTCCATCAGTTGGAGGTAGAATTCCTTGGCATGATTGTTGAAAAGGATGGGATAAAAATGGACCAGTCCAAAGTAAAAGCAATAACAGAATGGCTGCAGCTGACTACTGTAAAAGAAGTCAGGAGCTTCTTGGATCTAGCCAACTTCACATCAAGGACTACACCAAGGTCACACGTTTCTTGCACAATCTGACAAAGAAGAACATTAGCTTTAAATAGGATAATGCCATGGATCAAGCGTTTAACACACTAAAGCTAGCCTTCACGACTGTGCCCATTTTAGCATTCCCAGATATAGACAATAAGTATCACCTGGAATGTGATGTATTGGACTATGTCATAGGAGTGGTTCTATCTATAGAGAAAAATGATTGTTGGCACCCAGTTGCCTTCTATAGCCACTCAATAATGCCACCAGAGCAGAACTATCAAGTTACAGACAAAGAGATGTTGAGCATCATCTGTGCATTAGAGCAATGGTGATACTATCTTGAAGGCATATGTCATCAATTTGGAATGACCACATCAACCTTCAATGGTACATGATAAGGCAGGATCTCACATGTAGACAAGCCTGACGGGCATAATATCTGTCCAGGTTTCATATAAAATGGCATCACAAGCCAGGAACCACTATGGGAAAGGCTGATGCATTGTCTCATAGAGAGGACCACAGAGTTGGGGCCAAGCATGACAACAAATGTGTGTTAGTCATAGTGCCCAAGATGCTATATTCCCAGGACCAGATCTCAATTGTGACGATCCAGGATGAAGGACACACACTTACAAATAAAATTCAAAAACAGCTTGCCCAACTATTAGAGAGTGACCTTCTAAAGTCAAGAACTCGCAAATTCTCCCAGGATGAAACAGGCCTATATAGGAATGTGAAGGGTGCTTGCTTTGTGCCTGCAGATCCACAGCTAAGGATGCAGATCATCCAAAAGCACCATGACATAACAATTGCTAAACACCCCAATTATGAAAAAACATTAGAAAATATAAAAAGAAACGTCACATGGCCAGAAATGCCATCACTTATGAGGGAATATGTTGCTAGATGCAACAAATGCCAGTGTATGAAAGGATCCAATCAGCCTCCAGCAGGCTTGCTAAACCCATTGAACATATCCAATCAGCCCTGGGAACACATTTTAGCAGACTTCATCATGGATCTACTCAAATCCCATGAATTTGATGTAATCTTGATGGTTGTTGATAGATTCTTCAAAAAAGTTGTATTAATTCCATGCCTTGGGACCAGCAGTACCTTGAACACTGCCTTTCTATTCTTAGACCACATCTGGAAGTACCACAGCCTTTCCAAGACAGTCACTTTGGACTAAGAACCACAGTTCACTGCACAAGTGATGCAGGAAATCAACCAGCAACCAGGTATCTCTTCAAAGCTCAGTACCTCCTTTCACCTGCAGACAGACGGACAGATGTAGTTAATAAAGAAGTCACAAAGTTCCTGAGGAACTACTGCACAGATAAACAAGATAAATGGGCTAATTGGCTTGCCATTGCCCAGTTCTTCATCAATAACAGAAAACACAGCTCCCATGGCAAGACACTATTTGAGATGACAAAAACATTTCACCTAAGAATTGGCATAGAACTGCTTTCTCCTCAGGCCAACAGAGTACCAGCTGCTTAGGTATTTGAGAAAAACTGGATGCAGACCTTTGAGCAGGTCCAGGACATGTTAACAAAATCCCAGACAAAGATGAAGACAAATGCTGACAAGCATCATAGTGCTGCCCCAGCATATGCTATTGGTGATCAAGTCTGGCTTTCAACAGAAAACCTTCACTTGACACGTACCTCAAAGAGACTATCTGAGAGGTGGCTTGGTCCATATATGATCATTGACCTGATTGGGACCAATGCAATAAAATTAAAACTCCCATGTTCTATGAGAATTTACCTGATTGTGAATGTCTCTAGGGTCAAACCTTACAGTGAAAGGTTAGATGGCCAAACCATTGATTGCCTCAGCCTGGTTCAGGTAACTGAGAACTGTGACAATGAATGGGAGGTCGACTATATCACAGATTTGCAATTATGTGGAAAATTTCTAGAATATCTCATCCACTGGAAAGGATATGATGAGTCAGATCAGACATGGGAACTGCTTGCTCATTTGGAACACATATGAGATGTGGTGCATAACTTTCATAATTTCAACCCCTTGGCCCCACAAGCCCTATTCTTATCTCCACTGGACTTCCTTCTCTTGTTTGGCAAATGTAAAAAAAACTACACTGCACTTGCATAGTGTGACATTCCCTTTAATTGCCTGGAAGTCAATCTTTAGTGAGGAAGTAGTGTTATGGTCATCAAACTCTTTCATAGTGCTAGACACACTCAGCTGTTTTCAATGACTCTAGATGAGTCATCCATCACTGCCATAACATCTGTGACTCAGGACAGTCATCATGACATAGCCATAATCACATGACTTATCCCTGGAAGGATATATGAGATCTAACAATCTGCATGACTCACAACTCTTATCTAATGATCCCCATCATGCTTCTCTTCTTCAATCTTCCACTGCCACAGGGCTGTTCTACTACCCTGTGCTATGCTTCCCTTCCATTTGATATGTCACACAGCTATACCCTTATGACTCATCCCTTATTCCTCTTATCTATTAATTTCTGTCACAAGGCTATGCAAATCAGTGCTGCCACATGGATAGCCTTCTATTTCATATTTCTTATCTTCACTGCCTTTATCATGACTTATAGTGACTCATCTGATGGACGCTGCTTTCTATCCTTTATGGTATATAATATGTACAAACCCCTAGATAGTATATAAATCCCCAGAGCCTGACTGAAGCCCCTAGTCTGATTCTCTTGTTCTTTTTCTTCAACAGAGGGATACTAGACTTAAAAGCTCTTCTTTCTTTTCTTCTTTACAACCAAGGTAGACTGCTGGTCACTTCTTTTAAAATACTCCTTTGCTGAAGTTGTTACATAGACACACTCAAACACCTTCCACTAACTCTAGATGAGTCATTTACCATTGCCATGATATCCATGACTCTGGATAGTCACCATGACACAGCCACAATCACATGACTTATCCCTGGAAGAATAGATGAGATTTATGATTAAGCATGACTCATGACCACAGCTATTATGATCTCTGTTATGCTTCTCTTCTCTTTCACCACCACAGGGCTATTCTACTACCCTATGCTATGCTTCTCTTTCATTTGATATGCCACATGGCTATGCCCTTATGACTCACCCCTCATTTACCCTTATCTATTAATCTCTGTTACAAGGCTATCCATACCAGTGCTATCACACAGACAGCCTTCTATTTCTTATTTCTTATCTTATAGTCTCATATTATAACTTGTCTGATAAACACAGCTATTTACTTCTTATGATATATAATATGTACAAATATAACTACACATATACAAATTCCTAGGTAGTATATAAACCCCCAGAGCTCAACTGGAATCCCCAGTCTGATTCTCTTGTTCTTCTTCTTCAACAGAGGGACACTAGACTTAAAACTCCTTTTCCTTCTTCTTTTATGATCACAAGTAGGTCTACTGGTTATTTATTTTGAACACTCCTTCATTGAAGTTATTACACTTATCTTGAACCCTTAAACCCTCAATTGCCTCCTAAGGCTCTCTTTATATCCTCATTCTACACTTGAGTGGATAATTACCTCAAACCTCTGGTCAACCTTTGGATCTCTATTGGTCTTTATCCTACCATTAAGTGGACACTTTCCTTGAACCCTTGACCCTAGAATCTTTTATAAAGGCTATGCTTGTCCTTACCCAGGTCAAGTATAATAGATGAACTTTACTAGGGGCAGGAGTTCTGACCAGTTGTCCTGTTGGTAGTTGCAGTAGATGCAGAGGTACTGTTCCAATGTTTGGTTCATATGCTTTGTTTGACCATCTCCTCAGTCTGGATGAAAACCAGAGATGAAGTGTAGTCAGATGTTGAAGGCTTTATCAAGTGAGTGGAAGAAGTGAGACATGAACTCTAAGCCTCTATGGAAGGTGATGTGGGAGGAAACTCTATGCTTTGAGAAAACATGAAGGAGGAATAATTTGGTGAGTTCTGAAGATGTGATCTTGTTATCTGTCAGGATAAGGATATATTGTTTTGATAGATGGTTGATGACAACTAAAATAGCAGTGTAAGATAGATAAGTAGTTGTGGTGTGGGTGCAAGTATAACTCAACTCAAGGAGTTTCTAGCAAAGGTAAAGGTTGAGAAGGGGTTGCTATAACAGACCTCAGTGCAAGTGGATGAGTTCAGTTGATTTTAGACTTGAAGAGGAGATGGATCAGAGTATCCAGTTAGAGATAGAGAGTTTCTGAAGTGAGGGAAATCAGATTGGAGAGAGTTTGAAGCATGAGAAGACTGAATAGAGGGTGTCCAGTGTATTCTAGAGCATAGGAAAACCAGATAAAAGACCAGATATAAAGCAAATAGTAAAAGACAAGAGTAGAAACAAGTGGTATGTCTGGAGAACTCAGGGAGTTATTTAATGAAGTCTATGGAAATGAAGTTTCAAGGCTTCTTGGGGATGGGAAGTTATTTAAGGAGTCCATAGGGTTTGTGTCTAGAGACCTTGGCATGGGTGCAGATCATATAGGAGAAGACATGCCCTTTGATAAAGTTGTGAATACCTGGTCAGGTATATTCCTGATGAATCAACTCCAGCATATAGTTCTGTTCAAAGTGGCCAGAGACTAGATGATTATGCTTGTAATAGAGCATGCAGAGATGGAGATCATTGATGTCTGGGACATAGATACAGTTGTCCAAACATAGAAATCCTTTAGTATCAATAGACCAGTGGAAGTCTTTAGAGTTAGAGAGGTGGAGACAATGGGGTCAGAGAGAAGAGTAAAGAGAATGTTGTTATAGAGTGACTTAATGTTGATGAGAAGGCCAGCCTGGAGAACCAGAGTTGTGAGACAAATAACTCTTAGAAATGCAGTAAGCTATGAAGACAGGGTGGAAATTGTGCAAGTTGATATGAGTGTAGTCCCTATCCCCCTCTTTGGGGTAGATGTCCTATTATCTAGTTAGGGTGTCAGGTTTTACTCCAAGGTATCTGGGACAGAAACACACAATTATATTGAATTGGGAGAGGGACTCCAACCATCAAGCCTGTTAGTGGGTCAGGAGTTTGGTCATGGAAAAGTACTCAAGGTTCTTGTGGTCTGTAACTATATTTATTGGAGTTTCAGAGCCTTTCAGGTAATGCTGCCAAGTGTGGAAAGCTTTGTGAATGATAAGCAGCTTCTTGTCATGAGTATTATAGTTGAGTTCTGCTACATGCAGCATCCAAGAGTAGAAGGTGGCTGGCCAGATCTCTTCATTCAAACAATGTTACAGTTGCCAAAACCCTTTTCCTAGTGCTAGACACACTTAGCCACTTTTCAATCACTCTAAAAGAGCTATCCATCATTGCCACGACACAGTCATGATCATGTGACTTATCCCTGGATGGATATATGAGATCTACAATTAGCATGACTTACAATCACAGCCATTATAATCCCTATCACCCTTCTTTAATCTTTCACTGCCACAGGGCTGTTCTGCCACTCTGTGCTATACTTCTCTTTCATATGATATGCCACATGACCATACCCTTATAACTCACCTCTTACTCTCTCTTATCTATTAATTTCCATCACAAGGCCATGCATACCAGTGCTGCCACACAAACAGCCTTCTATTTCATATTTCTTATCTCACAGCCTCATATCATGACTCTTCATGACTTGACTGATGAACATAGCTATTTACTTCTTATGGCATATAATATATACAAATGAAACCACACATGTACAAACCCCTAGGTAGTATATAAACCCCCAGAGCTCGACTGGAATCTCCAGTCTGATTCTCTTGTTTTTCTTCTTCAATAGAGGGACACTAGACTTGAAGCTCTTTCCTCTTTCTTTTTCTCTTTACAATCACAAGTAGGTCTGCTAGTTGTTTCTATTTGGAACACTCCTTTGTTGAAGTCATTACAGACAATGGATCAAGAGAATGCCAGCAATGGCATAGCCAAAGGCATCAGTTTCAACAATCATTAGAGTGTTGAAAACCCAAAGGGCTAGGATGAAAGCAGAAGTAAGGGCTTTCTTTAACTTTTGAAAGGCATAGCAACAATTGTTGGAGAAGTTCCACAGAACACCTTTATGAGTGAGACAGGTTAAAGAAGTAACTATATTAGAGTAATTGTGGATAAAGCATTGGTAAAAGTTTACAAATCCAAGGAAGAATTTCCATAGAAGCCATAGCATGTCTAGAAGAATGTCTTTTATTTATTATCTTCAGCAATTCAAACTAGGTGGTTTGCATACCAGAGATCAATTTTAATATATATAGATCTTAGCATAGCTGGGCACATCTGGTAGGTCAAAAATACAGGATAGGAGATAGTGGTCTTTCTTTATAATCCTGTTGAGTCCTCAGAAGTCCACACAAAGGTAGAGTGGACTGTCTTTTGTTAAGAATATCTGGTATTCTATTTGCCAATTCTTTTCTCATTATTAGAATTCTAGGCCCTTACATAGCCATATGGACCACTTACACTATTTAGATTACTATAATATCAGACATAGTCTAATATCATAGATAAGAATTTCTTTCACTATTCACTTCTGTTTATATCCTGATCACATGACACTTCTATGAACTTCCATGGACTTCTTCTTATCTACTATACATAGAATAGTCCAACACAGATACAAATATATTCCTATAGTATATAAATCTTGCCCTACTGCTTGTGATAAATAAGTAGTCTTTGGCTCTTCTTCCAAAAAACCTTCAGTCAGCTACCAGCTATCCCACCCAACCACTCTTTCACTCCTAGCAAACTCTTTGCTTAACCAGAAATAATAGTAAGCATCATTTACTGTTTTGACTTCCTTTTCTGCTTTTATCATTGGAACATATACTATTCTGATATCTTTTTTGTGAACAAAGAGGACTGGAGTAGTATAAGTGGAGAAGGAGGGACAAATGAATTCATTGGCTAGGTATTCATTGAGGAACATCCAGAGGTTTCATGGGAAATTTATTCAGAAACAGGAGTTTCTGCCATTGTATCATAAGGTATAGTATATATTTATGCTAATATGATGTCCAGATGTTCATCCCACTACTTAGAATTCTTGTACAAGTGATGTGAAAGCTACAATGGTATGTTTTTTGAAGTCTCCTAAGTTGTCAAATTATTTCTCACACTCCTGATATGTTCTAGGTACCTCTTACAGCCTCAATTTCAATCTGATAGGCTTGGAAGAATTACTAGAGTTAGATCTAATGGTAAGTAATTGGCCTGTATAGTTGCCCTGAGTATATATGTTGTATATCTGCTTCCATATCTATTCTATCTAAAAGGTAAAAAATGCGCTCTAATGGTGTTTAGGAGCTCCTGAATGGGAGATATGGTGGTAGGATTGTAGGTAACATCTATCTGTTAAATTTATATCTTTGTACAAGTGTTTCTGCCATTGGTGTAGCCTCACAGAGGCAAAATGTGATCAGCAGGAGAATATGCCATATTTCTCCCAGTTTTGGTCCTGAGATCTTGAGCTTATGGGATCTTGTAGCTACATATTAAGAGTATATGAGAATGTATTTTATAAGTTCATAGCCTAAATATGTCAGAAATGTGGATATGTTTTTGTTTTTAGCCCCTATGCTAATATCTACCTTGCAGGGACTTTTGAAGCCTTTTGAAATGATCCAGGATGATATATTAAGATATGTATACCATGTACTTACATTAATACAAGAAAATAACAAGAGAAAAAGCAAGGGACAGCAGTAATAACATATGGCTAAGGAGATAACATATGATGGGAGTAGTGGCTTCATTTGACAATGTGCCTGGTAATATTACCACTTGGGTGCTGCTTATGTAATCAGATGCGGTTTAATCCCCTATGTACCTTCTTAGTGGAAAATGCTAAAGGAGATCTGAAGGAGGTCTCTAAGAGTCTCTTGAGAGGTTCTTGAGAGATCTTGTAGCATATATATAGCCAATAATTGTAACTCATATATGGCAATATTCTTTAATGGATCTGCATCCTTTCTGATTTAAATCAAATGTACATATAACTGGAAAAGGAGAAAAGGCCTGAGAGGCTAGTTACTACTCTTATAAAAAATTAGTCTGATAGGTCATACATCAGAAATGTCTTATGTGATCTTTAATAGTGCTTATATTAACTTATGGAACTAATATATCTTGTCACAGCCAGCTGAGCATGCTGTGCAGCTTAAGACCAGCAAAACAATGAGCTCATCTCAAAACCTCATCTCATGTGTCTTATGATCTTGCAAATCAAACAGCAACTTTTTAAACTAGCTAAAAAAGTGTATTGGCATACATTCATAGTTTACAAAGCAATTTCAAATGTGTGGTGGTCTGCATAGCAGTTAACATAGAAACTGTGATAGACATCTAGTGCATTGTGAAAGCTAACATAAGGAGACACCCATTTGTCATCAAAAATCAGGAGTAAGTGTGCACTGTACATGATACTATTAAGATGGATTACTATCAAATTCTGTGACCCATCCTCCAGAAATGATGGCACAACCATTCAAATTCCTGTCACATTGTCAGATTCATCAGAAACCTGGTTGAACCCATGGATCAGAGAACAAGAGAAGGTCTACCCATCAGTGTAAACAAAAGAAAAAAAAACAAAGAACCTGCACAGTGTCCATGCCAAGCATCCCATCCTGTTCTCCATTCATGCTGACATACACATAGTCATAGTGTGCTGGGCCTGATTGCCATAAAGGAATGGCATGAATAAGTTCCTACTATATACTATCAATTTCACATGGATCACTTGGGGCCACAAAGGTGGTTAAACACCTTAATGTGTCCAAGGAAGAAGACAAGTAACAGGCAATGGGGCTTGCATCCTAATGGAGTTGCTCAGATAGAAAATAAGCAATCAGACTTGGCAGTGATGGTATGTCTAGCTCTATTGCAAGCAAGAGGGCATTTTTTGTACATAATCAAGCTTGTAAAGTACTGGGTCAAAAGCTTCCTTAATGAAAAAGACATATAGGCATACCAGAGGTGCAGGCAAGCTTTATGTTTGAGTGTACAAGGTCAGGATACTTATTTACAATGCCTATATATAAGTCATCATCCCAGTTCAAATTGTCACCATTCCTGGGTCCAGTAACTACTTTAACTTGAAGCTATGATGTTCCTAGGTTGAAAAGGCCAGCCCAATGCCCTTGGATCAGCCAGACTGAATAATATCAGGAGTAGTTTTGAATGCTCACCAGTTTCAGGACAAATGTAGGTAGGGTATGATGCTGGCAGTGTATCTTGAGCTTCAAAGTCAATATGTGCTGCTATGAGATTGGAGAGACACTGGTTTGTTTGAATTATTTGTCCAATTGTATGATATTTGTTTGAGTGCCAGTAGAGTTTCTTGACTGCAGTGATATGTTTTAATCTAGTAATGAATCAACATAATTTATTTGGTGCTCCAAACAGATGGATAAGCTTCTCATAATGCACAAGGGAGTGTTGACATTGGAGTGAGAAACTCTGTGGATGAACATCAATATCCTTAAAAATTTCATGGTATTGACAGAAACAGTTCAGAGCATCTTTGAGCTCAACAAGCATATCTTCTGTAATAACATGATGTCACACAATGTAACAAAAATCTAGGAAGGCCCTGATGGCATGAATTATGTCATCAGAAACATGCCATTTGGGTGCTAGCAGGTAAACCTGAGAGCAGTGAGATCTTACCACATGAATAAAGACTTAGTGTGCACCTTCATCAGAGCCTTTGAATCATCACCTGTTCACTGGTTGAAACCACAACCATCTGGAAATCTCCTAAGCCCTGGGAATGGTGGTGCTGCAGCTATTCTAAATTGAAGTCCATTAGTGTTTATCTAAACTAGATGATTACCCATACTGCTTGTTAATGTTAGCCAATTGGTTCTTTGCCTCAGCAGCTCCATATCTCAACTTAAGGTACTTCCTGACCCACTCAACCAAATGGTCCTTAAATATACCCTTCACCAATTGATGGAGGATATTAGATGCCAGGAGCTGGTAAAGGTCAGCATGAGAAAACTCATCTGTAAATGGCTAGAAATATTTGATAGCAATAACTCAAATGTCAGATTATTAATGAATATCACATACTGCAAGATAAGAATCAATGCCCCACTCATTCCATAAAATGTTGTTGGGAAATTCTTCCATGAGCACATGGGTGAGCTAACATGTCTGAGGGAACTCCCCACTGTCAAGATTATAAGAAATATACCTATTCAGAGCAATCAATGGTATGAACACTAAGTGAAACAGAGCTAATTCCAACCTTCTACACCAATTCTAAACAATACCAGCAACCAGGACTTGTTCAGGATAATTAGCAATTTAGGATTCCAACCCAAAGATAACATAGCAATAATGGTGGTCAGGGCACTTTAGGATCTGTGGAGTTGTCATGCCCAGCTTCAGCAACATCAATATTCTTAATATGGCTGCATGAAAGAGCTGCTTCTTGAACTGACAAAACATGGAGTTATTAGTGTATTTCTTCACTGCTATGCAAGTCACAAACACATGTAACCACAAACAGAAAGTACATACCTTTGAAAACAACTAAAAATGCCAACAGTTCAACCCCTTGGTTATATGCACATCAGATATTATTGCCAATATTACTGATTGATAGATAAACTGGCCAGTTCCAACTGTGATGGTAGTTTTGTCACTTCTAAATATGATCAGAATAAAGGTGGCCCCCTTTATGGATGTGTCTTCAGCTATTTTATCCTATTTTTTATCATGAATATTAAATTGCTGTGATGTGATAGAGGACTTACTGCTTGTAGCCATGCCCAATCTTCCAACATGACATCTCAATAATGATACATGTAATTTTTCTTTGAAACATCCTGATAAGGGATATAGTTGATCTCGCCATCAAAATCAATGTTAGCAAGCATCTTTGTGACAAGAGAAGCAGCTGGACGGAATCAGAACTCATGTTGCTGGTCCATTCATGGTGGACTGTTCCTATTTGAACATTCACCACAGTACCATAGCTTGAAACTCTTCCATCTGACATCTCCAAGAGCTGTTGCATTAATGATTTCATATAAATCTTTATGGTCAATAAATGGTGGTGAATTGTTGGTACCTGTCTGTAGAGAGTGTTCCCACAGCTCATATTGTTGAAGTGATCACTCATAGTCCTTGCTCATAGCTTATATAACACTATTTAAATCATCTGTCATACCATAGCTGTTTCTTCATCCACTATCACAAACAACTGCATTGTTGCCTCACCCTGCCTGATCAGCTCATTGTCATAGCCCTAACAACCAACTTTTCAACATAGTGGACCAGGCCTCATGCTATTGGGATCTCAAACCAACAATAGCTACATGATGGGCTATGCAAGCATGCTGTTGATTAAAGGGCTGTATCACAGGCACTGCATCTTTATCTGGTGACCAATGGGCCACATCACAGATCATCCTTGTTTCTTACCTCTGTCTCTAAAGTGCTAACCAATGGGCCATGTCATGTATCTTATCATCAGAAGTACATCCAACTCACATACATTTATTCTAATGTGCATATATCTATCTTTTTGCAGTTTTGACTCTTTCCATATTATCATGTTATTGATTCTCAATATCATCGTGATGCTATGTTCCAATGACACTAACTACCTGACCTGGAATGTCTAGATGTGCACACTGCTCATCTGCTCCAATCTCTCAGATATTATGTCAGGCAAGGAGAGTACACCTGATCCAAGCAAGTCACTTCCATAGCAGTCGATGCATTCATCATACACCAGCTTAAAGCCACTGCCAAGATTACACTGTATGTCAATGATAGCCAGATCATCCATGTTCAAGGTAATGACCCAAAAGTTATCTGGGACACACTTGCTACTGTCCATCATGTCCATGGCCTTTCAACCCAGCTCACAGCTATGCACAAGTTCTCATGCATGAAAAAACACCCTAAGCAGTCCATCATGTCCTGGATCAGCAATGTTAAGGCCCAGATGCACCTCATAAAAGACATTAGTGTTGCCCTCCCAGACCTCCTCACCATTGTCATTCTCACTTCTGATCTCCCCTCCAAATATGATATGACTCTGTCATTGTTGCTCTTGATGCTGTCAAACCTGATGAGCTCACCCGCAAACTTGCTGTCTCTTGTTTACTTAATGAGGAAGAATGCCACCTCAGTCAGAAACAGCTTGATGACTACAAGACAGTGCTTATCAAAGGTGAATCTGAAGATTCTAATAATGCCACTTTCATTGCTCATTCTTGTGCCAACATTACCTGCTTCAAATGTGGCAATAAAGGTCACTATACTAAGGACTGTCCAACACAGAAGAAGAGCACAAATTTTGTTCACAAGGAATTTGATTTTGCATGGTAATTCTTTTACTTCTGGGGATATACTACCCTTTATTTTATTTAATTTTTGGATTCTCACTTTCTGAGAGTGTATACTTTTTATAATTTATTTTTATTTGTTTGCTTGGACTCTCTCATGACTCAGGGGATGTGTTGAAGTGATTGCTTGTAGTCCTCACTCACAGCCTATGTAATACTATTTAGATCATCCATTATATCATAGCTGTTTCTTCATCCACTATCATAAACAACTGCATCATCACCTCACCCTGCCTAATCAGCTTGTTGCTACAGTCCTAACAACCAACTTTTCAATACACATAGCCAATCGATATTAGTGGCAGACATTTCTGCTGTGTAAATGAGTAGTTTAGTAGTCTCAAATTGCAAGCATGAGCTGTATGGGCTTCAGTCATTCATATCCTTGTTGGAAACAGGTGGGGATGAATTTGGATGGATTGTCTGCCTATTGACATCACAAATATCAGCTAATAGTTTGAAATGCTAGTAAATTGAAGGAATCTTTGGCCCAGCTACAAGTTCATGCTTACCTGTGAGTTTATCATGATAGTTGTGAATGATTTCAGGAGCTGGCTCAGGAAGGAGCCTCTTGATTGGTCAAAAGAGTAGCTATGTACTGCCAAGGGATGATGCAGTGAAGATGATGAAAGACTAGACATTTCCTATTTATGCTTTCTTTGAGCTAGTACCTTAGATCATTAACCACAGTGGGTATGTAGCACACAAATTCAAGTGTAGCTGGTGTGAATGCAGGGCATCACCCATCTGATGGTACTTGGATACAAAAGATGTCTGATCTACAGGAAACATGTGCAAGCATGTTTGTGCATATTGGAGTACAGAGATTCTGGAGACTACTGATCAAGCCAAGACAGCAGCAACAGCATGGTCCAAGGTTGTTGGGGCTTACCTGCATACTGGCTCAATCACTGCAGCCTTTGAGTGTAAAGGGATAAATAGAGTCACCTACTCATATTAACAGCATACTCATACTGAGATATGAGCAGAGATTGTCTGCTGGGTGACAGAGTCACTATGACCATATGAAATCATTCAGAATTGGGGTTTCCTGTGTTTGATGAAAATGGAGCAACCAGAATATTACTTACCTTCTCTGGTGACAGTCTCATAAGATATTCATTTAGTGTTCATCTGCATCCAAAAACATATGGCAAGAATGCTATAGATAATTTATCTTGCTATTCATTGTGATTAGTGATGAATAATGGCCTATAATAGGAATACAATGGTAGAATAAGCTTTACAACAGATGGTTGGACCTCACCAAATCATCATGCATTTGTCACCTTTGCTGTACATCTCAAGCAAGGGAGAGTGCCAATAAGCATTCCACTTGATGTTATGGAGGTACCAAGGGTCTGTTAATGTTCATATTGATCCTTCTCATCCCCTGTCTAATATTTAGATTAGTTCCATACCAGTTAGGAACTTGCAACTGTGTTTGCACATATGCTAAAAGAGTTTGATATTTCTAAAAAGGTGTGTCAGATTGCCTGAATGAGTGAGTCACTATGGAACAATACATTACTAGATCTTGAGCATTACCTGTGACAATGCATTAAACAACGATGTGATGATTAATGAGCTCATGGTGGTCATGGACACCTTTGGTGGCTCATCAAGCCATACCTGTTGTTTCTTGCATATAATCAATCTAGTTGCAAAGTCTCTGATAAGACTGTTTGATCAAAAACCTAAAAAGCAAGCAGTGGGAGGGTCAAAAGAGAGTGAGAACATGTGGATGAACCTTGAAATGGAATTTGATGACATAAGCAATGAGATTGATAACAAAGAGGTGGCCATGATAGATGAGGATGATAATGACAAAATGCTAGTCGACAGTGATGACAGCTAGGTAGATGAGTTAGAGAAGATGACACTGGCTGAGCAGTGTGAGCTCCAGCACACACTTATATATGCCAGTGAAGTTGGCACTTGTCAAGATAAGATGCTTATCATATATTCTGACAATATTCCAACTCCATCTAGCTACATAGAATTGCATTCAAGATCATTCATTCAAGTACCATTCTTCTTCCAGCTTGGCAGAAAATTCTTGAAGACTTGCAGTTAGCCATGATGTTAATGTTGCACAATGTCACAACTTGTTGGAACTCCACATTAGATATGCTGGAATACATCTTGAATCACAAGAAGGTGGTGGATATGTTAACACAGCACTGGAATCTTTGCCAGTATGAGCTGAATGGTGAGGAATAGGATATCATATAGCAGCTGCACAATGTCTTGAAGGTGAGGGTTAGGGCATTCAGTCATGCTGTATCAGGTGCTTACCTCAGCTTGCTGTGCCAGATCCTCAAGAATGTCACCCTATACTTTTCGTGCTTGACACCCAACCTTGTGGCCATTATCCCAGCCATGGACCACATTGACAGTATGTTCACAAAGTATGCATGGAACTGAAAGTACTCACTTGCAATATGGACTACCATTCAATTGGCCAAGAATCTGAGCTGAGGCAAAGCTGCCACACCAATTATTCAGGCTTTGCTTGGCCTGCCAATGTCCATCTGAGAATCTGAGATACAACAGAGAGCAAACAGTAAAACTTATAACATAATAGATTGGTCCATTAGTGCTGACCATGTGCTCAATTTTTCCATGGTAGACAGTATTCCATATGATCTATAAAACTAATAGGAATTTCTCATTAGAAATGGTCCAAGGATCATAATATCCTCTACTGAAGTGTGCAAGAGCAAAGATAAACAGGTGCCTCTAGGCATTATCAATTATGGCACTGGATGGAAGGTCTTCATTGATAAATTTCTTGTTGGTGCCACTGCCTGCATATAGAGAAGATCCAGCCTTTCTGGAGCATTTGAAAGAATGCACCATGGTCTGATCATCTTCACCATCCATCTATGGCATATCTTTGTCAGTGAAATCAAACAAACACTATTAAGCCAATATACTTGGTCTCTTTGACTTTGTTTTATTTTCTACCTTGATTCAAGGATGCTTGCATGCTCCCATCACAATCTTTATCTGTGCATGTTTGGAAATTGGTGAGAACTTGTGCTGAGACAGATGGAGATGACAGTCTCAGCTCATCAAGCTCAGAGCTACTAATGATCTCAGAAACAGCCTGTGGAAGACAGTATCGAAACAGTGCAACATTGGAACTGAGACTCAGAGGATCATACCATGATATTTGTCTGGTGAGTCCTCTCACCAGACAGGTTCAGTATGGTCTTGCACTCAACTTCATCATCACCATTGATGTAATTGATCACATCTTGAGGTTCAGGAGAGGTAGTAATTCCATCATCACAAGAAATGAAAGTGCAGATGAAGGATGTCAGGGTTATGCATGGAACCTTTGGCTGTGACATGATACTAGTATGGGTGCCAGTTCCTGAAATGCTCCTTGCATGGTGGTAGCTTCACTGAATAAGGGAAGGGTTGAGTGGTTTTGATGACACAAGTTTGTTAGCCCAGTCCTTTGTATGGTCAGTCTCTGTGACTGTGGCTTTCACTGACACCTGACTATTGTAGTCAAGACAGTTCCAATAGTAGAGAACTGTTTCTATGAGTTCAGTGAGTAAGTGCATTGAAATGCTGATGGAAAAAAAATGACTAACACTAATTGGTTTCCTTTCTCAGGTAGCTTGGACTCAATGCCAATCTGGCTATCAGTGATGTTTGACCCCTCTACCTCACTAAGACCTCATGCAGTCTGGACTGCATCTTACACACTGGTCTTCTGGTTATGCTTCTTCTTTCCAGCTGGAGCTTTCTGTATGAGTTCTTCATTCTCCAAGTTATTGTTCTGATCACTGGCTATGATGTCCAGGTCTTTCTTTGAGTCTAATGAATCCATACTGCCATCTTCTGCAGTATATTCTGGCTAAGACTCCACTGACTGTGGGGGCCTTGGTGGCTTTAATACTAGTCATGGCCTGGACCTGGGTGGATTGGTGAGCACCCTTGCTTTGTCTTGCTTATCTTGCTCAATGATCCCCACAATGTGCCTGATATCTCATTCCTGAGCTGCCACTTCCTCTTGTCTTGCTTGTTCAGCCTTAGTACTATTTTCATGTTTCTGTTCAGTGGTATGCCTCTTCTATTTGGTTTCAAGGAAAATTTGACCTGGATGTTGATATGTGTTTTTTGACCATGTTGCAGGTTGCATCATTTCAAAGAAATCAGAGGGTCAATGTTGGTAAGAGGGAAGCAAAGGAAGTTTAACTGAAGTGACATATATTGGCCAAATTTTTTGAGCTGTCACAAAGGTTGCTAACTGTTCTGGTCAGGATGTTCATCTAATATTTCATCCTCTTATCTATACAGTGAACATCCACTCCCCTCAATGCTTGGTCCTTACCATGCATCCATTGCCTATAGAATCCCATGTCTTCACACAAACTGTCAGCACTGGTTCAGAACAGCTGTTAGTCTCAAACACATCAAACTCAGTGGTAAGCATATTTCACATTGATATTATTAGATGTACTAACCGAGTTCCTCCTTGTGAATCAATGGCCCATGAGGTACTTCAGTGATAGAGTCCATTTTGGAGGTGCAATCACCTATATCTACTTCAGGTTCATCACCAGCCACTTCAGGTTCATCATCAACTATTATGGGGTTATTTGCATCTCTTAAGCTCTTCATAGTAGTAGCTTTGATTCATTTCATCCTGGGTTGATCAGGGGTGGTCTCAACTGTCTCATCTTTATACCCATCATTGAGTTTTTTTTTAGGGGCATGCTTGTCATTGAGAGCAGCTTTAGCCTTCTCTGTGATCTTAGAGACTTGCTTGCCAATTATAGTAGGCATAAAGTGTAGGATGGAAATAAGAAGCAGGATGGAAATAGAAGGACTTGAGATCAAGATTTGGGCTGTGGCATGATCTGAAATTTTCTTGGCTGTGTCAACTGTACAGTATTATCAATGGTACAGTGACTCCCAAAACTATTCCAATGTCTAACCAAGATGCAGTGTGTGAAGCACACTGCAATCACCTGTGGGAATTCTGCTTAGATATAGTGGAACAAATAATAGTACACACTCCTGGCTACCTGTTGGTCATTGGATCATGTGATTTGGTCCAGATAAAACAGAGATATGACTATTTCAACACAGCAACTACATTGGAACAGTTTTGGGACTTTTAATATGGACTATAAGATATCAATCAAAAATGGATATAATTGTTATTGTATTATGCC